>JAODGC010000007.1:3453906-3479339 GCA_027574925.1 Ecitoglossa quadriceps | reverse complement strand
CGGTTTATTCATTTTGCGTCCAAATGCTGATTTTCTAATAAACACGTAGATTGAGAATAAACATGTCTTTGAGCATTCCGATGAGGTTTAGTAAAGGTTTATGGTCGATATAATACAGGTATTCACTTTGAGGTTAAGGCAATATTAAATTCACCAAGAATATTAATTAGTTTCAATTAGATTCTCCTACTTGTTGTACGTCGTTTTTATGAATTTTTTCCATATCTCTATTTTAAGGTAAGTGTTTTTCCAAAAACCCAGTCACCAATTTTTTTCACATCCTCTTATTCACCGCACACACAATTGTTAGGATTTATTGAGTGTATCGTGATTTGGTTTAGAGTGAAAACTGCTCAATCCCTAATAGTTACAAAACACCACAAAAAAAGTAGTATCCAAAGGAAAACAAAATGAAGCATTCATCTTGATTTGTTAAGGAGGTTTTGGACGATATAAAAGCAAACGTCGTGGCAGCGCTGGAAATGTCATCAGCTTCCGGAACCAGCAATGATGGCGCCGATGTCCGGTTCATATTACACAGATACAGATACGCCACGCCGCCATCGCAACAATAAAAACCACCCCGATCTGATACTTTTATATTTGATTTTATCGCTTGTTTTTTCTTGCTGCTCAGGAGCGTCATTCCAGCTGAGTTAACTTGCAACACCCTCGCAGTCGCCGGTTACGCGTCGGTGGCATTGTGAATTTAGTTTATTAGGAGTGAAGCATGGCCCACGGCAGGGCACATTTCGCATAGCAAGGCAATCATACCAGAAGACAATCGCGTGTTTTTGCTTTTACTTCCGACATTGGCCGCGTGCATCAGAAAATTGATTTTCGTAGCCTCAAAAGACATTTTCGAGCAAGTTAGTTTTTTCTGCTGTATTTACATTAGGTTATAACTTGGAGTAAGATTGCAATCACTTGAGGGTTGTTTTTGCAGCAAATCAGCAAAGTTTCATACTTATTCCTCAGCAATACGCGCGGAAAAGAAAAAAGTAAATTAATAGCGTAATGCAGCAAATAGCAATGTGCATTTGCGTTAAAAGAAAAGTTAGTGAAACATAAGTCAAAATTCTTTCCTCACTCCTCGCGTTCTGTTGCTCGCCAGTGCACTTCCGACAGGATGTGCCGCCTCACATCCTCGACGTATAAAGCAAAAACTTTTACAATCGATTTAATGTCATTTTCGCAAAAGTAAGATATGCCATGGTAGCTTCAACTTCAGCTGCAGCTTCCTGGTGTAGAACAGCGGCGCAAAACATCCCTTCTGTTAAAAATATTCAGCCGCCAGACTCGTTTACAAACTCGTCTAATTTAAAAGAGCTTTTGGACGGACGGTCGCTATGTTCTTTTAATTTAATATTTAAAAAGGGGTTTGTCGTAAAACTGTCAACTCCTTTAAAAAGCTTTCCAGTGGGTTGAGAAGAAGTAATCGATGAGAGGCAAGCGTGGAGTGCTGCTAAACACCCCACGTATTGGTTGAATATGCAATCAAGTAATTTGGACGTTTTGGGGATGAACATTGTCTGCACTTTGCAAAGTGAAGATGGCTTGCAAGGCAACAAAAACAACCGGAATTTCATCAACAGTTGTGCCGATAATGGATCCTTCATGTCAAGTTTATGCTAGGCCTATCTAAAAAATTTTAATTTTTAAGAGGAGGGTAGAATACCCTTGCATTTTTAATTTAATATATTTCAATTCATCAATATTGAGTGTTTCTAATGGATAATACCCATAAAATTAATTTCAATTTAGTAGAAACAATTGTAAATTGAGTTTGTTGCTTCAAATTCATGAATTTTAGGTTAGTTCTTAACAATCTCTTATTGATTTAGCATTTGTAGTAGATTTTTGGTATTTTTTGATGTCACTCTGTAGTATGAAATTGAAAAGCGTTTCCTCATTATGTCATGGGTTGTGACATTCGTTTTCGATAAACTGAAATGAAGGTCGGCTGATATTTTTAAATTAAATTATTGATGTTGCCTACTTTCGCAAATTGATCGGCGCGCCATGCTAATATTTCTTTATAATGTTTGTGCACCGCTATTGCCACCGATGGTGGCAAAGTGGAGCTAGGTTAGTTGCAGTAAGTGGCGAAATGATGTTACGCCATAATAAAGCATGTCGACTACAAAGGGTGCCGAAGAGTCGAAGGCGACGCCGGGTAACAAATAGACAAAGTTCGAGAATGGCGCGGCGAGGCCACGACCCTCTCGCGATTAATCACGCGGCTATTATCATATTACAACGCGGTGCTGACACCTCCGCCACCTCCGGAGCCTGCGCGGGGTAAACAATATCTAAATGTCTCGCGCCTGAGGAAGGTATACATTATGCATGTAGCTACAGCAGGCCAGGCGGCGAAAGTAAAGCATCCCAACTATGCTCCAAGTGGTGCGCCACTTTGGAAAGGCTTTTAAGTTTCTGGAGGCGGGGTATCTGGGTCCTTCGATGCAGATGCAGCATTCTAATGCAATCACTTCATTTCGCATTTCTAGCGCCATGCGGAGTACTCTTTGTGACTACGGACGTTTTTTAATTACTCCCGAAAGCATTCTATCGGGGATTAGCTGGTCTTGTAGCAAACACTTTTCCAATCCGCCTCTCAAAGAGATATTTTACAGGTTATTCTAAATTCGATTGCGTTTTTTTTAAAACTTTGTAAGTAATAAAGGCAAAGTGGCCCTTAAAGATAGTCACAAAAGTTTGCTTTTTATTTTTAAAAAAATGGATGCATGAAAAGATGAAGAGAGAGACAAGGATTTTTTGACAAAAGCTTTTTTAAACTTATAAATCAACCTACAAAGTTTTTGTGCATATACACTGGTTAAACAAAGTGCACTAAAAAATAATACTTTATTCTATAGTAATGATTTATATTAGTTTGATATGGAAGATGTGCATAGTTAGTATTGTATTAAACGCAGTGATTTTCATGGAAATTAAGGTGTCATGTAAAATATGAATATGGAACCATTGGTTTTATTAGTATTAGTCTGGAGTATATGAGATGTTTTTTACTCGATTTAGATTTTGTATTAGAGAGCAATAGTTGTAATGGTATATGATGAGATATGGAATTTTTTTGAGGAGAGTAACTTGCAATAGATGTTGCTTGTGCGGTGGTGGAGTGTCGACTGTCATACAGTTTCCAGGATTCGTAGCCATCAGACCACGGTGGTTTTGTGGCGCTCGCGTTGGAGATGCAAAGATCGCGTATTATCGTAGGATCTCGCGAGTTTCGCAAATGCGCAATTCAAATAAACGACTCTCGCGACATTACCGCGAATGCTGCAAACTAAATTAAATACATACAGCTAATTAAATTCAAATTGTAATAACGAACTAAAGAAAGCAACACGCCAAAAACTTTTTTACAATACTAAGTGCCAAAGTAAACGCAACTCAATAGAATAGAATACAATGAATAGCAGATACTTTGTAACTAAGATCAACGAAACATTTACTTCCTTTGCAATCGATATAGTCATGTAGGGCCTATGTTAATGGCCGTTGCCAATTCCGCAGAAGGCGGCGGCAAGCACGTGGTAAATCCGAGACGGGCGAGAGGCCGTTAACAGGCAGCCACTTGTCATCTGCAGAGTAAACAGCCCTCGACGACTCAATGTTTACTTACGAGCGCGCTATTTGTCAAACATTTTATTTTCTTTCCTAGAAGAGCGCACGACAACGACGCTGACAAACTGACTTACAAGCGGATCCGCAAACTCGTCTAAAGAGATGGAGAATTATGGGTATTTATACCACTTGTTTTCAGTAATTGTATCTAATGTCATTTTAAAGTTTTTATGGATTTACTAAAGCAAGGTAAATTTTTTTAAATAAAATATTGGCAAAAATTAAACTACTCCGCATTCTAAAAATGATATCATAAAATATAGAGTGGAATAAAACTTTCTGATTTTCTTCCTTCCTTTACTAGGGATAATTCTGAGGACAATTGGTATATATCAGCAAATTGGAAAGAGCAAGCCGAAGACATACATTCAAGTGCGCGGTTGCAAAAGGAGATGACATATTGGCTCATTTAGCGAAAGGCGAGACTTCTTGTGTACTTTTATCGTTGGAGATTACTTTGTCTACACAACAGATTAAATCAAATATTTTTCACTCCATAAATGAATGCGCTTGCCCTCGACGCGAGAAACGCTCATCAATCAACTGCAATTCGCTGCTATTTATTTTATTGCACGTGATTTGTGTAGTGCCAACATGATGTGATTGGAAATTGTACGCAAATATTTCCAACTTGCAGTCAAAGAATCAAATATTTTTCCGTAAACTTTTAGCAACTGCGACATTCACAAATGATTGAATCACAAACAAAGTAAATACTTTTGATGCCACTTCTAAAAGTTTTCTGAAACTAGGGTAGGAATGGAAGAGCATTTTGTGTGCGTGTATTTAAAATAATAATACACAAACGAGGAAATCTCAGTGGGTGATTACGCGTGTGCGGAGTGTTGGAGCACGTAAATAAATCCGTAGAGTACAAAAGGCATCGCCGTTATTTACCCAGCAATTACGCAAGCTCTATAAATCGGAAAAACGTGAAGATAATACCCGTCCTATAATTTATATAGATTACGAACGAAACAGGAATAAAGCGTGGCCAGCCCGCGGCGCAAGGAAGCAGTGAATATGTGCTTTGCGTATACTTGCACACCACCCCTTGCACAAAACCGCAGGCCGACCAACGATGAAAGAACAAGCATTGCATTCCGATTACTATGCCGAGCATTCCACAACCTGCGGTTGCAACCATGGCCAGAGTCGGCGAAAAGAGAGGCCGTACCGCCCGCATTCGGGCTGGCGGTGGCATTGCCTGGAAAATCGGTTTTTGAGCGCGCAGAGTCACGCACTGCCACAACATATCATCGGGCTCCTCCCGCACAGAGATTTGATATTGACAAACGCTATTGTTTGCCAAGAATAAATCGCTTTTTGGAATGACGTTTCGCGTGTGTCGACACGAATCGGCCGGGCTCGGACGTGGGATGACTAATGGCTGCCGGCGCAGTGGTTTGCCACCCCCCGAAACTCGCACACTTGCACGCGTATAGCACACTCATCATTTACCTGTTACGCTAACGCCCGCCTCCGTTTGCACTCGACCAAACCAAAAGCAAACCATCAAGTTTCATCCAGCACGTACGCAGTGATATGTTATTCTGTGGAAAGTTTTCGAAAATCTAGCAGAAACAAATTTCTAATTATGTTTGCGCTAAAAGTTACTACAATACTTGGACGGTAATTAAATAATTATCACACCAGCCTTTACGTCATATACCTAAACGAATAAGCCACACAAATGTAAATTACAAATCACGTCGCTCGTCTTGAATGACAAGCATCAAAGACTTGCGAGAATTTTGTCGTTGGCACATCGGGAGCAGACTTAATTCAGCACCGCCCTCACATCAGCTTCTTAGCAAGCAGTAAAACTTGATAAATGTTTGAAAATTGTAAATCCCAACAAGGCGGTATGTAAATGCTGGTTCATAAACATGTTGCGCACGTTAGTTTATAAAATTTAGAAGCGTCCTCCAGAGATATGGGTGTGGAGTGTAGCAACAGTGTAGTCTTGGTGGTGGAAGAAGAAAACAGGCTCAACTTCAAGCTGGTAGTCCCGTGGGATAAGCGCATGTACAAGCACCGTGTCGCACGACGCCTCTTTAAATGATAAGCTTCGCGCTGCCACCGTTCCCACCGCTGGTGAATAGGAAATGAGTTGGCGTTAATGTGCTCATTGCCGCCTCTGCGATATTCGATGATGGAGATAACGCGTTAGGAAGTTTGAGAAGCTGATATCAATCCAATTGGAACGATCCGCATCTTTGGCATCAAGCAGCGGGAGATGGAAGGCGACTGGCGGCGACGTTCTGGGGCCAAAACAAAATAAGAGATTTGTAGGCGGAGATTAGAATGCTCTCAGTAAATTTCTGCATGTTTGGCATAATATACAGTCGTAAATATAAATTGGACTGCCATGACTGGATGCGGCGAAATAAAATGTGTCGTGTTTTTCATGACCACATCAACAATATGCAACAAGAAGCTTGCAATCGACCTTGATATCGGGTGAACAGTTGATTGATTGTTTTGCCCGAGTAAAATTAATTCTTGGTAAAAACACTTCCAAACATATACGATATATGTTTTGTCAAAATTCCATGTGCAATTATCAGGTAGTGAAATAGCGTGAAAAGCACAGCCTTTTGTGTGATATCTTCAAGATATGCTTTTATTTCCAGCAGTTAGTGTAGTAAATAGAAGATAGCAGTGTACCTAACACAATGGTGCAGGTTTATTGCTGCGACTGTGCATGCGGATTAATTGCGCGGCACAACTTTAGGAGTTTTTGAACGCGTTGGAGAAGGACGCTGTGTGTTGGAGGCGGCTGGGTCTGCAACAGTTTGTATTCGCATTCCGCGCACGCGGCGGATATAAACGCAGCCACCAGCGTGCCACGGGCGACACAACTTTTTGAGAATTTATGATTCATGAATGTTATACAGCCCTCTGATATTCTCGTTTTATTGCATCATCCGCGAGCCGGCAGCGACCAAGTTGCTGGTTGCGCGAGGGGAGCTGAAAAATTTGACGTGAGGTAAAAAACATTCAAAGGCTGTGGAACGCAAATTGCTCCTAGGTGTACCTACACCACCTACATAATGCAAAGGTGTATTGTTGTTGAAGGAGATGTGGATGTTCTAGAGTGGAAACTGGGACTCTCTCTAGATCTTCAAGCGGCGGAGTACGGGACTAATGGAGCAGGGTATAAACTAGAAGTAATGATGACTAAGTACAGCGCGAAAGTGCTACTTTACCGCTTTATGGCGGAAGCGATTGCACATTGGTGATAATGCCAGGCGTAAACTACCCACTTCAATTCTCCGGAACAACACGGTGAGCGTTGAAAATTTTGTTTTCATGTTATGACAGCTTTCTTCGTGGAACGCAATAACAACCTGTTTGAAGTCAAATTCTTGGGGTTATTATGGCGCAGTGCGACATCCTGTATGAGTACAATTTATTTGTGTTTGTCTAGCATTAAGCGGGGAGCGTTGTTGTTGTCGCCGTCGCCGGCCCTCGTGGCGTGGGTAGCGCTTGGAATCCAGCACTCTCGTTGTGCTGCGGTCGCGTTTTTGCTCCTCTCTCCCGGCACGCAAGCGACGAGGAAACGGTATCGCGCCGCCACTGCTGACTCTTCGGCGCGCACAAATCACGTCACGAACAAATGTCTGAGAAAATGCACGGCGAATAGAAATGTGGGTGTTAACGGTACAAACTTGGTGGCGGTGGCTCGATGCGGGAATACTAAAAACACGCGCGCTGTATGCTCTATGGTGACGCCAAGAGCGGTAGATTTCGCCCAAAAATTGGCGTCGCGCGGGCTTTTTTCCCACCTTTACACAATGCACTTTTTGTCCATTATGCGACATCGTTCCCTCAACATGGCGAGGCGGCTGTGGCTGACGGATCATCTATCAGTCGACGGCAGTAAGGAACTTATCAACGCATCGACGTATTAACGAGCGCTGGCAAAACAATAGATAATGATGATATTGTGCTTTGATGGACTTGATTTTCCTCTTAGATATAAAACAATCCATTGGCTGCAAAAGGAAGTTTCCATTCATGCAGCCAAAGAAAATTGGAGACAAAAAAGTAGCAATTGAATGGTCTGGAGCAAAAAACACGAAGCTTTAATTTCAATCGATCAGTGGAAGTGGTCATTGTTCGGGGGAGTATATAATCCTTTCCGACAAAAACGACCAAAGAATAATTTTAAAAGTTTTAATTTAGCTCAAGGAAATCAAATGTACACTTGCGGAAAGCAAACCAAATGCATTAGCTGTAAAACAATCAAATATACACTGTGTTCATATTTAAACGAAGGGATAAAGTTTACTTTAAATTGATTTCTCTGTTTATATGATCTGACTACATGTGGAATTAATACTGGTCAAAAAACGTGGTGTGAGAAACGGGTTCTGCACACTTTTTAATCCCATGATCTTCTTTGATCGCTGACCCAGAAAATCGGCCGCAAATCCTAAAAACCCACTTCGTCTCGGATTAAACACGAGGTCAAATTTATCGTTTTCATTTTATCAACCCGCCGACGTGGACACGTGTAGACCAAGCCAATTTTGGCAACGATTTATACACGAACTCATCTATCGATTGCCTCGGAAAGCAAAACAGCAATTCGCGTGCCAGAAACGCTCGTATAAAATTTGGCAAAATGATAAAGTGGATGAAATTGCAGTTCCTGCAGTAAAACAACATATATTTTCCCATCCAATTCATTCTCCTGTTTCCTTCAACTTTTGTTTGCTTAGGGATTTAGATTTTCAATTTCATCCGCACTTGTTGATGTCGAGTTGCATGGTGTTTGCCTGCCGGCTCTGCAGAAATCGGCTCGACGGGAGCTTGAGAAAGTCGGAAGCTCAAATCGGATGGGACTTGTTTAGCACGGATCCGTACTGAATCATTTGACAAGGAAATCCTCTGTAGTATCATTCGTGTCAGGTGGTCGGTCGGCCGGTAGGCCAGCGATTCGTACGCTTGGCCGACGCCCGCCGCTTCCGCTTGAATCGACGGCGTGGGTAGCGGCATGAAGGATGTTAAGCTGAGAGAGAGATCGGCGAGAGGAAATCGCTCTTGAAGTTGGCGCGATACACGTAAAAGGAGGGAAGCGAATGATCGTTGAAAAGTCTCCTTGCGGTCCAAATCAGTGTGTTTTTGTTTTGCGCTGCCGCCAGAATCTTACCCGCTTCATCCCCGGAATTACGGCTGGCGTTTACGTTGCGTGTAACAAACTGCGTTGCGTTCGTTTTGTATCATGTAATGAGTTTGTGTATGTTTGTCACGTGCCTCAAGCAAACGCATCGACGTGCGGCATAAATTATGGGCATTAATTCTTTTCAGATCTGAGGGGTGGTGGTGTGGTGCGTGCATCCATGCTAATGAACAAGTGCGCGAGCGTAAACGAACAGAGAACGGGGTGGGACATGTTGGGGTTGTGTGTTAATAAGCCACGCGAGCGCACGCATACGTAATGCGCAATTGATTGTCCCGTTTGCGCCAATTCAATTATAAATCGACAGCGATAATGAGAATTTAATAAATGTGATTGTTATGTTTGCTTCGGGTGCAAGAAAAATTACAATATATATCAACTAAGCTTTTTTTTCTTCTACATCTATTTGTACATGAAATATTACTTTGAAAATGTAAATTGTGTTAGTTGTAATAGTTTGATTAATTAAGCTTTCAATAGATAATAAATATTATTGTCAATGTAATGCACTTGGATTAAATTAGTAAAATAACCAGATTCTGGCGGAGCTTTTTATAATTGGATTAAATTAAGCATCGCACGTACGCCACGATTATCTATGCGGTTCTCGCGAGCGATATAATTGAACGGGACAATCGCAGAAACGTGCTGCGGGAGATGCGTAATACGCGAGGTCAACGAGGGTGTGCAGGAGCGGCAACGGTGCGGCGAGCTTAACACAACTATAGCGCTTGTGTATTTGCGAACGTCGAGCACGTCTGGTTGCCTTGGGAATTGTCGGTCTCAAGGCAATCAGAAGCGTCGAGAACGTAGTAATGTGTGTAATCTCAAGGGACGCGTAGGTGCCGCGGCCCCCAACGGCGTGTGCGAACACCTCCGCCGCCAACGGCAGAGCAACAGTGTGCAATATCTTTCACCTTGGCATCGCCCGTTTGTTGCTTTTTGCTTTCAACTGCCAGCTAGTTTCATGCTAGTTGCTGACGCCGGATGCCGCCGCCAGCGCTCCAAACGCATTCCACTTGCTAGGTTGCCTAGGGCTGCTGCTACGGCATTTAAAAACTAGGTGCCATGTTGGCGTAACAAGTGCAGGGGGACACACAATCGTAAATCAATAGCAATCTTTTGTTACCACTACAGTGTATATCCAGATGATCTGGATATTTCTCATTGCATTTGTTTTATTCTGCAGCTGTGGGAATTGCTGATTTTTGAAATTCTGAAGTGAAGCTGGGGTGGACGGCATTTTGTCGCTTTGTTTTCCAGTCACATTTTCGGTAGCTTCACGCTTGATTTATACATCTCCGACCTGAAATGCACGCAGAGTTGATAACGTATGCCGTCGCCCATGAAGAGCGGCGTCGACGGTGTCGGTGGCGGTGGCGTCGCGGCCGTTTCCTCCAGGGAGAATTTATGTCCCCGTTACTGTCACACGCTGTTTGCGTATGCGGCGATGTGATTCGACTCCCGAAGGTGTTGTGCGCCTCAAATTGCAATTCGACGCGTTCTCAATTCGGCCCTGCTTCTGCGAGGACTGAATACTTCCTGAGATGCTCCATCAGTCTGAGGAGGATTGCCCAGTCAAAAATCAAAGAGACCCAGAACAACTAGTAAATACCAATGGGAAATCAAGAGTATCAAGAGTTACAGAGTTTGAATAAATCCTGTTGTTGTTTCCCTTTGGCTGCGGGAGAATTTATGAGGGTGGCGTTTGAGAACGATGAAAGGCCGCTGCGCATGAAATGAAAAATTTGCTTTTATTTTCAAAAGTTTTATACCACTACCGCTGCTGTTACCGCAAAGCGTTTAACATCCCATGCAAGCGATTTATTTTAAGACTCGCATGAAATTCGCGCCGCAGAATGCCAAGCGCCCGCATTGAATTCGAAATGCATGATTTATCGACAAGAGGCGCACCGCCACCGATGGTTAAAAGAAACTGCGAAAAATCTATAGCCGACTGGGCACGTGAATGTGTAACACACTCGAGTCGGGGAGTGAAAATTCCAACGTACATCATTCTTTAATCCGCGTCGCCGATTTATGTGTGCTGTTTGCCACGCGGTGGAAAAACTTTAAGACCAACCCCTTTGCAATGCGCAATGCGGGCGCGGCTGAAATATTCCCGAAAAATGCATGGCGTAAATAAATCTTTAATCGCATTGCATGGAGAATGATAAAGATTACCGATAAGTGCCGGGTAGAGGGGCTTCATCCATTTCACCGGCTGCCGCATTCCACGCCCCCCCAGGGAAACCCTGCTATAGATAGACAACCCTTCGGTTTTAGTTTTTACCCGAAGGATATTGCCGGCGTGGTGGAACAGATATCGGATCTAAAGTGGCAAATAGAAGAAGCGGGGACGCGTCGACCACCACCACCACCTGTCGCGAAAGCATGCCCATTATTCCCTTGATAAATGACCGGGAAATGAAGCCAATTCCATTGCGCTGTTGCATTTCGATCGCACCACTAGTCATTCACAAAATGCGTGCAAATGAGCTTTTCTAAAGGCACTTCCTTTCTTACTATTCGCAGACACCCTACTCATCTACGCATTGTTTCCTTCCGTTCCAAAATTCATGCTGCATTATTTAACATGGACATCAAATAAAAATAAATTTAGTGCTTTGCATAAACTTTTAGCTTTAGCAAATTAATCTGAAATAGTAAGACACAAAGCCACATGAGAGAATGTCAAACAAGTGAGTCAGGTGCTGCGACAAAATGAATGTCATGACATTTTTACGTGTGCATGTGTTTAATTATGCTTCACCGAAAACAAGCCAAAATGTGAAACCGCGTAAGAAGGATAGAAAAAAGCCATCCCGCGGGCATACAGCGACATTTACTTTGCAACTGTTAGAAAAAGTGTGACAAAAATAAAAACGCCACGTAATGCCACGACAAAACTAGAACTCATTTAGTGGAAAACTGCAAAGGATACAGGTGGTCTTTTCTTATCGCAACCATATACGGCACTCCAACTTTATCCCAATCAATAAACTGAATAATTCAATGAGCAAAGTTCTAAAGACATCTAATATCCATCAATGAAAACAAGCAAACTGTATGCATCCATCACATTGATTTGACTGTAACATGAGTAAAGTTGCTTAATGCATAAGTAACAAGTACTTCTTAAGTAACCATGAGTCTTAAAAGGGCAAAAGTGAACTTTCCTATTCAGGGCAGATATGTTTATTGGCATATACTTTTGATAATTTCTTAATGTAGGATTGGATTTTCGTTTTTTGATTCATTCCCCAGCATCGGTAAGAAAAAGGTTTTTTTTCAGGATCGATCCGTCATTTGCACATGCAAGTAAACATTACAGGTCACTGTAATATTTAGTTATCCTTTATTGTATGCATAAGATTGTAACACACGCAAATTTGTCACGAGAATTTATTCAATGAGTTCACTTATTTTGCTATTATAATTCATGTTATAAACAAATATCATGTTTTTACATCTTTTAAAGCAATTAAATGGTAATTGTTGGGAATATTTATAGAGGTTATGTATCGTGGGATATGGCTACATATATGTTAGATGTAGTAATAATAGAAATTGTTAAATTATTGAAAAAAATATTTTATCTATGTGAATACAGGCGGCAACATGCAAACTAAACATTTGAATTCAAATTGAATAGATAACTTTCAATGAAAATCCCAAACAAGTATCAATGGAAATTAAATATTATCCATCAAAATATCCTTTCCAATTCCTGTTATTTCGAATTAAAGATTTTATGATACTCTTAAGCAGCACCTTCTACCACCACTCGGATTTTATAAAGTTTTATGGATTTATTATAGATTTTACGACTTTTAGTGGCAGTATTAGTGACTTAGTGTACCATCAAAAAGTAAACTATAGCAGAAGCACATGAACCACGCTGTAGTGTAATGGCGGCTGTGCGGTGGCGAATGCAAAGTTGAATAGTCGTAACGTGTGTGCGTGGTGGCCGTGGCGGCCGTGGCCGCCTTCCGCGCGCTGATGGAGTCGGAATATCGTGCGGCAGTGGCAGTTTTTATGGCGGCGCAGCCATTGTGCGAGATAAGCGAAGAGATAGAGCTAGCCGAAGCGGAGCTCATCTGGCAGCACTGGCGGCGGCTGAATGCGAGAAGAGGAATCAAAGCGGGGACATTAAGGATCGGTTCTGTAATGTCTTCAAGATTACGGCCGCATATATCCTATCCCCCTTTCGGTACGGCAGTGACTATCTCATGTCAATTCATTCGGGGTGGGCCGCCGTCGCCGTCGCCAGTAGTGAAGTTAACGTGTTGCAAGCGCTCCACATACGAGCCACACAAACAAACACTCGGAGAACAAAAAAGCTTTTACTCGACTGGAAAGAGCAGAGTGGAGCTGTGTGGAGCACAGATTTGCGGCGCAGTGGCGGGTTGCGAGATGAGAGATGAAAGAGGAGGGCGAAATCGAACCGAATGGGAATCGCAATCAAACATTCGGATAGTCCGGCTCTTTGGGTTCGAATCGGTGGAATACTTTGGAATTAGTTTAATACCTAGGACCAGTAGTATGGACATGTTTGGCTGTATCCAATGTCGATTGGAGAAAAGCGCCGCGTCACGATAAAAAAGGGTCAGTCATATTTTGATGCGTCTTTCTTTTTGCCGTCGATCTGCCATTAAATTTATTTTATTTCATCCCCGACTGGCGAAGCAACAAAGATTGGAAAGCAACAGTCGTCGCCAATGTAATGTCGACCATTGAATCGCACAAGTTGAAGCGACCAGACGCCACGTCGCGCCTCGGTGCAAGTTTTCACTGGCGGCGGCGACGTTCATAATTCAGGGTCGGCTTCCCAACCATTCCACCAATTACCGACAACAGGCACGTTGTAATTTCATTTCACATCAATTTTGTACGCGCGGAAAATCGATGTAAACCCAATTCTGACGCAGTGCACATTTTGATGCACCAGCAGGTGGCAGCCCTATCGCATTAGGAATACTAAGGAAAATTGAAAACCTACTTATTTTCGGACTATCAATGTACACAGTGGTCACAAATGCGATTCTGTGCTCCGCTTCATCGCAATCGCAGTTATGACATGTGGCAGGGCAAGTCGTCATCTTCTCGTCGCCAATGCTCGCAGGAAATGAAAGCAGTCCCACCAGCAACGCACGATGTTTTCTTGCTGGGCTATTGCCATTTTTGCCGGTTGTTGTCATTCGGCTACAATCATTGATTGGCTGTTTTTAATTTCTTACGACCGATCTCTGCTGCTGGCGGAAAAACAACTGCGCGTTTGTCGGGCGCATTCAGTACGATTTGCTGGCGGGAGGACGTTTTTGGCATCGCTATCGAGAAACATGATTTCGTAATGGGGTCGTCGGAGCGATGCGACAACGTCACAATGCATCAGCAGAAATGTTCTAATTTTATACAGGTTGAACACTAAATTTTTTGCAAATATCCACTTTTGCAGCAAACTAATTCCTCATAATATCAGCAATCTTACATCCGGCTAACATAACCTGCATGAACACAATTAATGCACGTAAAGATGTGGTTACATCAATTTTACACCCAGTAACTTTTGAATAAAATGTTTATGCATCAAATCCCTTTCAGTTTATGTCAATTATTGATCCCATTAAACGTATAATGAAAGTCGTCCTAATCTGCCTGCATCATCTCTTGGATTCCCCAGGAGTTCCCTGGGGTGTTGCAAACGCAAATATTTTTTGGGATTTTGCGTACACGTTATTTGCATAATGGATGCGCAAAGCGGGAGGAAAATTCCAAATGGTATCGGATGGCATCATCATGGTGGTAGTGGCAAACAACGTCCCCAATGTCTGCACGATCCTAAGTGGTTGTCAATCAAACTACGGAATAAATAAATGATCTCGGGACTCATCAATAATATGAAAGAATATATCAACTTGGGCATACAAACATTTTGATTCTTGGCAAGCAATCAATAGGTGTAAACAAGTCCATAAATATATCTCTCAACAAATTTAATTAATTCCAAGGTAAATAACTCATTAATAATGACCTAAACACCTGTTAATCCTGCTTTCCCTAAATTGTAATTAAGACACTGTTGCTGCCACCCAACAGGCAGATAAATATGTTTTCTTCCAAAAGATGGCGTGATAATGACAAAAACTAGCCGCTTTCATTAAATCCATACATTACATTGATTTATGGACATGTCGCATCACCAGATTAACGGTCGTCGGGTAAGTAGAAGAAGCAGAAAGAGCTGTTGGCAATGCGGACGCGTTTGACCTGTCCAACGAAGCGCGCGAGTGATAAGGATTAAGAGCCATGCTGTCGCATCACGACGCGACAGTGACTGATGCGATCATTGGCGGTTATTTGATTAGAAGGGACTGTCGCCCAATGTCCGATCGCTTTTTCGGTGCTGAGTACGCATGCAATTTCCACGCGAGCATTTAACACATCATTTATCACTAATGCGTTTATGATTAATCTAAGTTTCTGCGAAGATGTTTGGGACGTATGTAAATGGGGCCGATGGGTGCGATAACCGCTTGAGATGTGTGAAAAGGATGTCGATGCGGATACGGATTGGATAGCGGATGTGCCGGCGGTGGCTCATTTTTCACGAGGGCATATCAAACGTTTTTTGGCCTTTTCGCCGCTGTCCTCGGCGCTGCTCCACAGATTTTTCAATGAGTTCAAGATTATTCGAAGATGAATGAGGCATTTCTCCAAGTTCATTTTTCTCATTGCCAACAATGCCGTAAATAACAATGAGCTTTCATTTGCATACATTTCAAATGCTTCAAAGTTGTCATTGTGCAATAAAGTAGATAATATATTTTTTAAATATTTATAATTAATAGATGTTTGCAATTGAATGGTGAGGTAAATGCGCTGGAAGACAAATGGTAAAACTATTAAATGGATTAAGTCCTGAAACTATGTTGGACAGTGTGTGGACAGTACGAGCGGTGGCAATTTAGATAAAATAGGATAAAGTTCATCATCAGGTAGTGGCACTTGATTTAAATGGATCGCCGTCCCAACTACCTTTTACCTCCACTCGACCGCCTGCCGCCAGCAGAGATCAACTCCATCGACCACGAGCAAACTCGCACAATGCATGTCGGATTTAGTTTAATTCAAGGTTCTGCTCATTGGAATAAGAGCAAAAGTCATTATGACGTTGATTTAAGCCACAGCAAACCTTGCTTGGTAAATTGGTTACATTATGAAGTGCCTTTGCAATGCTTGTATTTTTCAATGAATAAATGAATACTAAACAATGCGTTAGCACAGTGTGCAAAATACGCAGGAAAAGATGGAAAAAATCAACGCAGAGCTTTTTTATGACTGCAGTCGATGAAGTAAAAAGGTTACACTCGTCTCTCTTTTATGAGCATCGCTATGACTATTGGCATCTATTGATATTGTTTCAATGGCTTCGATGCAATTTAATGAAATAAGTCTGACTAGGAAACTCCGCTGGCGAGTGGAGCAGTTCCACAAAACAGCAACCGATCATTTTCCACTCGGGCGGCAGCCAGAAAGCGACGAGCACGACGGCAGCTGCCGCCGACGCCGCATTCACGTCCGCAGACAATCGGCGCGAAAAACAGCCAAGAAAAAGTTGATGGCTACTGCGTGGTGGGCGCCGCCCTCTGGTGCACACGCACCACGTGGATCGATTTGTAATTTCGATTCTTTTCAACTCGATTGTTTCCTCTTGACATGTCATGGTAATCCCAGTCAGCGGCCGAATCGAATAATGGGCTGCTTCCATTATTCATTCGCTATTACTCCATTGCGACGTGGTGGGGGTAGGATATAAAAATTTTACAGATTGTATACATCCATAGAATGTGTATAGGTGGTTATCAAAATCAATTTGTTAGTTAGTTTTTACTGCATTGCGCGTTGAAAAATAAACATATTACCTGAATCTATCTTGCTAACGTCATAACCGCATCAAAATGTCATTATCATAATAATGCCAACAATAAAATGGTAGAAATGAAAATTGGTTAGGAAAATTTAAAAATCAACTCTTTGCTGTAAAACATGTTTTTCCAGTGCAGTGGATAGTTTTTTTTGTTTCAATTACGGTGATTTGTTCCAAAACGTCAATTTCCTTACCATGCAAACAATAAACATTTAATATGACAATCTTTAACAATAGTTGCTGTGCTATAATCCATGCCCATTACTATATAATTTACAGATTTTCCATGCAGGATAATGTATATTATTTACGTTGGAAAATCGAAGCGATGCAAACGTGAAAAGAACTTTCATTGGTGCATGCAGAAACCTACATAGCAAACTGTTGATATTGACGTCCGCCCGTCCGTAATCATTTAGGTTCTCGTGGGTACGACGGGTGAAGGACGCGCCAAAGGTTCATTCTCCACATTAGTCCCTTTTATCTATAGATATACACCTTGAGGGGACTTTGGGGCGCGCATCGTAATGCGCCATCGCATTAATTCTATTACAACACGCCGCGCGAAAACTACACTTGATCGTCGAATAAACGGCGAAATTCAGTCGACTATAAATGACTTTGCTGAATTGCCGGCCCGTGCGCCAAAAGCAAAACGCGGCGAGTGGCAAAATAAAAAACCCTCGCCTCTCACCCTCGCGCATTGGCTGCACACCCTCATCGCCAGCCTCAATCCGCTGATCCGGCCATGAGCAAGGTCTGCGTTTCGTTTCGGGCTCCTTTAGTTTTCCACGTTTCATTCGTTTCTTGCGCCGCCTCGCACGACTACACACGCACACATACACCTGGACAATTTCACACAGTGCATACATATATACAGTTAATATACGTATTTGCGTCGAACGTTGGAGGCAGGTTATCCAACAACCATGGGCGGCGATGACGACGGCGACGAAGGTGGTGGTGTGGCGGTGGCGACCTTAACGTATCGAACCCACATATAATTTCACTTCCTCTCGGCGCATTCTTTCGTCTCCTTCGCAAGTTTTTTACGCTCTTTATTTCTTTAGCTCTTAAAACGTTTTACGAGCGCACCAGTCGCAATGAAATGGGCTCGAGGAAATATATACGAATATAACACGACGCCCAGAGTGCCCGAACGAGGCCCTTTTTGCATTTCGATAGCACGAAAAGGACGGGAGGCTTGGTGCGGCGTTCGGTAATTGCAATCTCGAAAATTGGTTGGACCCCGGAGACACGGATCAGTGCCGGAAAATATTGTTTCGCTATTTGCATATTGTATTATTTCAATCTGGGGCTTCCTAAAGCAGCATCCATTTGCGTCGCTAATGCTGAAAACCTCAGCATCTAAATAATCGGCATTAAGTTGAAAATTACAGATTCGCTTGGAATTAATTTGCAAACTTTATTAAAATATTTTAATAAAGAACCTTTGTGGGAGATAAATAAAAACCTATATTCATGTGAGTGCGTTTCACAGTAAATATGAAACAATTTATACAGTTTTCATCGACGGAAAATTTCTAATATAGTTTAAATCTTGTTTACTTTCTCACCACGCTGTGGCTTGTAACTAATTTAAATCTGGCGCGTGCCGTTGTGAGAGCAGCGACATTCACGAATGACACCGTAATAACACGAGCGTAAACCATCATCGAAAGCTACCGATGTGCAATGGCTGCGAATCCTGGAAACTGTATGACAGTCGACACTCCACCACTGAACGAACAACATCTAATACCAAACATGCTACATATAAGAATTCTTGCAATATATACAATTGAAACTACTAATATGCTACCACTTTTAATCTAACAGCACGACATCTATCAAAGACAGTACAATACTAAGAATAGCAATATATTACTAGCAATATTTCATAATAAATACAACATAAACCAATATTAGATTATATCAATCTGGATTAGTAGTAACTACCTTGCAACAAAATCTTACGAGAATATAATATTAATATAATCTTACATCCCTTAAAATTATCTTAAAAATAAATAAACAATTTAATTCAGTTCAATATCCACACATGCATTTTATATAAGTACATTCAGACATCATTTCAATAGCACTGCGTTTAACTAACAAAACGGAATAAAGCGCATATAAATATCGCTGAAAACGTGCTTCACATAATATTCAACGCTCGCGCTGGCGCATGTTACCAAATTATTTGCAACGCTTTTTGCTGCTTCTCGACGCGAAAGGCAAACCAACAAAAAATGTGAAAAAAAAACCCTTATGCACATAGCATACAGGAAAGTAAAAGAAGCAAACGCAACACACAACCTCCTTCGCTTCATTCAATTCAAATTCAAACATACTTACCAAAACATACACTTGAGGAGCGCGTTTTTATGTCCTCTTCTCGCAAGTTTGCAATTCGACATATTTGCGCGTTGCGCAAAAACCTGCAAATATTGAGCGAAATTCAACAAATTCAGCCAGATCTCATCTTGTCGTACATTTGAATGAAGATAGGTAAAGTGCGTACCTGCGAACATTCATGAATAAAAGTATGTACGGTACACACTTGAAACAAGCATACTCAATACTAGGCCCACGCTTACAGTTGGTTCTCCGCTGTATCCCTTAAATGCAAAGGGTTTTATCATCATACCAAGTAGCACACTCCATAAGATTTCGAGAGTCGAACTGTATGGGCTTACAAAGATTACACACGCGCATGTAAGATATTACTTTTTCTTATGCCCACGCTCGTCTATTGCCTTCAAACAGGTTGAGGTATAAAAATTTATTTTCTGGGATAAATAAAATATACTCATATTCCGGACGGTTTTATTTATACCCCACCAATATAACGCATTTATAAATAAAGCGCATTTGTGGAATTCTCACGCGTGGAATGCTAGATTTTGGATTTAGATTTGTCGCAAACAAAAAAAAAAAAATCAAATATATATTGTAATATACTCTAATTGTTTGTTTTTGGCTATGTATATTTTTGTTGAATAGAAAACAAAGGTAGCAGATATAAATACGAAAAGCTTTTGAATTTCTCTCCGACGGTTTCTTTTTGTTTGCTTGATTTCTGCTCACTGCAGATTTTTTGTTTTCTTTTGTCTCAGTGGCAGTCACAAAGATGGCTCTAATAAAAGCTGTACGTGATGTACATACGAACATCGTCTGAATGTTAAATTGCAACAGGTCCTCGACAATTTTCGATACATCACTGCTCCCTAGAGGGAAAAATGCCGCAACCGCCGTCGCAAGAAGAGCGCGATGCACCAACGACAACTGCGACATTTGCTGCACATCGCAATGTACTAAAACGTTACTACTGTTATTACCACGTAATTAAAGCTTGATTCTAGGAGGCGTGTAAGATAATTATAATAATTTCTCTTCAGTTCATTCTCGTTGGTATTGAACTTCATGAAGGGTGCTTCATGGCTATTACTATGCACACAAAAGTGAACTTTATTCAATATATGCCAAGCCGTAGGGTCGAATATTGGCCATCTTTGAAAATTGAATATTTTTATTGGCCATTAAAGCGTTTTACGAGCTACTCATACGAGTGCATGACCCAAACGTGTAAACCGTCTCTGCGTTATGTAAAATTCATAATTCATCGAATGCAGACGTGTCGGCAATCGACTTGGGGTTTATTGTTGCGATTCATTTGAGTATGCAAATTACGCGGTGTTTCTTCCATCGTTTCGCGACACATTTCAGAATGCTGGTGCTGGGCAGTGAGCTGATTAATTTAGCAAGTCGCGGCAACCCCGGCACGCACATGCCGCGGCATACGATCGATTCGTCTCCTTAAACATTTATGTTCCACCGGTTGATATTTCGAGCGCGCGCGGAATCCTTTTTACAAAAAGCGGCCTGCATCTTTTATACCATCATCCATCCGCCGCCCCTCACCCAGCTGGTGTGAATATTGCATGCCAAGATTTCCGAGTAAAACGCGGCCAACGCATCGAGGGATTGTCGCTGCTAACGTCTCCTCGACTTTTCACCCTTTTTCATACTTGATGTTTATTTCCACGTAGTGTCGTGCGTGTTACGTAAAGTGTGCGCAACCCACTTTACTAATCTTTCTCGAACGGCCTCAATTTTCCTTCTTTCGTCTTTATACAGGATGTGAAATAAACTTTATTGGCTTTCCCAACACAAAAAAATATCCATTACTCATTTCCTCTCTTTATAACTACACCAAATTATAGTTTACCCCCAAGAAACACAGAAATAAATAACAAAAACATAATTTCATAACCTCTACTTTCATCTCATTTCTAGATAAAAGGAGAACATTTGCATTTGTTTTCAACTGAAATAACGTCCTAAATCTGCATCATTCTTGCGTCGAGTGCAGCCTAATAAAAGCAGCGAGTTAGTGTCGGAACAACAATACTTCTTTATCTGCATTTTACTAAACAAGGGCGAGGGTGAAAGCTCGTTGGCGGCTTATCTCCAACTTGTTCGGACGCAATCTTTATGATCGACGCGCATTGCCTCAAAAACAATGCCCAAGTTTTAATTATCAGCGGATGGCGTGAACTTCCCGATACGAGATGTAAAACCTATAACAAACTTTAATTGTTATGCATATTAAACTATAACAATAGCCCGCAGACCTGTTTCGCCAACAAGGGCAACCCATTGTGCGCAAACACGCTTTGTACGAAGAAAATTACATCATAACATAATTTAAAATACAAATTTACTACCAGAATGTTTTACATTTTAAAGGAGACTTTATTTAAAAGTGTCCAATAAACCAAGCACACGTTTTCATTGTTTTCTAAAATGGCAATCAAAATAAATGTAAAAATATACTTAGTAAAATTTGCTATCGAGAGCTGGTTTCATCGCGTCATAATATTTCCTACTTTCACTGTTTTCCTCGCTCCCGCGGAGGCGGCGAGGGCATCAACGGGATTGTTTGCCGCGGAGCTTAGCGCGAGTTAACGCAACTTTATGTCGGCACTGCGCCGCACGGCAATTTACGAGTATTTGTATTTATATTTATCATTGCGTTATCTTTCATCGTTATCGCCCGCCGTGGCGCGCTCGACAAATTACCAATTACGTGTGGTGTTTTATTCGCAGCGCTCTCTGCGACCCCCAACCAGCACACATTTTATGCCAAGAAAGCAATATCTTATTGTTTGAATACAATACTCTACTAGTGTGTATATATGTGTATATTAAAAATTATTTGTTTAGACATACTAGATAGATGTTACACATGGGGCTAAAAGAAAAACATTGTTCACCTTGCTCCTGCATTCATCCTTCAGTTTCTGTTAATTGCTTTAGGGGTGGCTCTCGATGACATGTTGGTAGGCAATTTCTATCAATGTGTGATTGAGAGGTTGAAATAGCCATAGTAAATAAATAAGCTGCTGTTTCCCGGAAGGTTCATAATAGCAACCTCACGAACGACCAGCACGCAGGATAATTGATACGGACCATATTGGTTGGCTATTAGAAATCGGTCGGTGCTACCCGATACACCGGATACGTTAGATATATTATTCATTTCGGCCCTAGTTGCTTACTTAGCGCACGAGAGGTAATGACACACCAGACGCGCTTCTGATTAGCGAACAATCACGCGCGGTTACCTAACCCCAACGATGCACACAACACCCCACATCCTAGCGTGGAGACCAACGTGGGACATAAGCACATTAGAGGCGATTTTTTTTTCGCACTCGGCGCGTTCTCAATTTACAGCTCGTGCCGCTTGATGCAAGTGGTAGAAGGAAGCGGAAGAGTGGGCATTTCCGCGTGGCAAAATGAAAGAGCACTTCAATAATGTGCTGACTAAGAATCACGATACCACTTTGAGCACGAGCGCCGCGCCGGAATGGTAAAAAGGAAAGAAGTGGCTCGGAGAGAATTTACTATGGACTCGCACGTAAGTCGCCGTATCTTTCCGCTTCTGCGGCGGTTTTCCCGGAGACCACTCGACCGCTGGCCGGAGCGAATCTCGCACGCGTACCTACCATATATTTCCACCCGGGAGCTTCTCTAATGAACTTTCACGTTGTAATACGTTGTAAAAGTTTTACGTTGCGGTGGTCTTAAGAGACGAAGAAATGGTATAATCACACAAAAGTGCTCGGATATAACCTGTTTTTGCACCAAAGAAACTTACCCTGCAACGCGTGCAGGATGTCCTTGACATTATTTGGGAACTTTGCATTGTGAACGGACGAGCGGCGGAATTATTTTTACATCTGTTAGCGTTTGGGGCGCGTTCACAACATGTCACACTCGATCCTAGCGGATGTTGCGTGAAATTTTATGCCATAACTTTTATCGCATCTCCAATGGGAAGCCGGACAAGAGGTGGAATTAAGCGGATTTTCCTGGGAGCGGCTGTGGCCCATAGGATTTTACGAGAGGCCAAACCTTGCTTTCACATCCACACCTTTACCTGCTTGGTTGTGGAAGCAAATGTTGTGTAATATTGTAGGCATTGAATTTAGTCAGTAATAAAATGAAATCTAATTATAAAAGCCAGAAATATGCGTGGTTCTAAATATAAGCATCGGCTTTAGATTCATATTCTTTATCGCCAATTCTAACGTGTTGGACCTTCATTTATTTATGACGATGTGCTATAACGATTTCCCATTCTTATTTTATATTTATATTTATTGCTTCGTTCAGTTCAGCATAATCATATAGAGGCGAAAATTTATCGCGCAATTATTGCCGCGATTTTCGACGTTTCCCGTTAGTCGCACCCCTCCGGGACGCTACTGTGTGCGCAATGCCGGCGAGGCGGCAAATTTACTGCCAACTCTAGTGCAAGAGATTTAAAATTTTCGCAATAATGCAATGCAAATGTGCCGGAAAAATTAATACCCCCATTGTGTACCGCACAAACTAAATCAATAAATAATCTTCCTCCTTAGTTTTTATCTCGAGATCGTACCCAAAGAGCGACAACCTCCAGAGAAAGATCATAATTTATTTGAAAAAAGAGAACATTTTTGGGTACATTAAATTTCGAATTTTATGGATGGCGTAGACTTTTGTGGAAGTACCTCTAGTGTTCCCTATTGAAACTGCACCAATTTTGAAACAGAATTATTTCGCGTCGATAAATATCAACAAGTCACAGTGCAAGGTCGTCGATAGAGTTTTCAGTAGGCAATGACACAACGACGATAACATCACGGCTTAAAAATCCGCTTGTTTCACCCAGTTTCAGCCATAGGCCGTAACATTTCAATGAAAGGTCGTTTAAATATAGAGCCAGCAATAAGTTTGCGGAGCTCACAACGTCGATGCGTTTTCGATTTGCGCCGCCGCCTCAGACTCACACATTTACATATGCTGTATGCAGTACACGCTATCAGCAGAAAAAATCCCCCGTTCATTAAAGTTGCACACGCGAGCTGCACAGTGCACGTCTTGCTCAACAAGCTGATTGCGGATGACCCTCGAGAACGACGCTTTTCTGTACACGCCACTCCTGACGTTGCGTGCTTGTCGCTCGCACCACACACGCGGCTAACCGCCCCCAGGGGGTGGCCACGGCGATGGTCGATACCATGTCCCCTTTTTGCGCGACACAACACACAGCATGGTGTGTATGTGAAGTGCGAACGCGGTAGCCACAAGTGGTCATTGAGAGCTGCAAGGCATGCAGGGTGTGCGCCAAGCCTGCAACCAACACAAATTTACATAAAACAAAGCCGGAGACACCACGTGTGACAGCCTAGAAAAGCACCAACAGTAGTGGCTGTGGTTAACGTTAAAACGCACAATTATGAACAAATGTAATTTTACAATGTAAGCATTTATTTTGATCTAGATTTTCGAAAAGCGGTGACCCTAGAGATTTTGCGTAATTGTAACGATTGTATACTAAATGCACATTGATCTACAAAACATTATTTATGACTGTGATTATGTTAATCTATATAAAGTGGCCAGACTACAAAATTACACTTGTTTCAGTTGCAACGTGAGCGGTAAATATGGTGCATATTTAACAGTTTTCAGAGTAATATTATTCTAATAATTGGTTTGATTTTAGAGATACAAAGTTCTTATAGTGGTGTTAATATGTCTTGGAGTAGTGTTTCTTACATCAGCGTGTCAAAATAATTGCGGATGTTGTCCACAACCCGTAGTGAACTGCTGTTCTTGTAGATGTAGTTCAAGAAGATGGTCCGATTGGTCCGATTCACGTGAACATGATGGTCGCCCTGGTTATCCTAGCCGTCCTGAACCACCAGGTCCGCCTGGACTTCCTGGGCCACCATCACCGCCAAGCGCACCATCTCCGTCACCTTCATCTTCATCCCCTAGTGCGCCATCAGTCAGCACTTCCAAGAACAAAGTATCAAATACATTTGATTCGGATATAACAGTACCAATTGACATAACCAACACAATCAACATAGAAAATAAGATACATATTCCTGTGACGGTAAATTCAACCAACATAAACAATGTAAACATTAAACCAGCGCCGTCAGCGCCTTATCCACCAATTCAAATATTACCATCATATCCAACACCAACACCGTATCCAACTCCACTCCCATCTCCAACTCCACCGTCATATCCAATATCGCCACCATATCCTAGTTCTCCTCCATACCCAACACCTCCAACGATTTCTAGTCC
>JAODGC010000007.1:3424977-3453806 GCA_027574925.1 Ecitoglossa quadriceps | reverse complement strand
ACTCCACCGTCATATCCAATATCGCCACCATATCCTAGTTCTCCTCCATACCCAACACCTCCAACGATTTCTAGTCCTCCTCCATATACAACACCTCAAACTCCAACCCAACCAACTCAGCCCACTAGACCAACTCCTACACCAGTTACTGTAAGTCCAAAACCAATTGTACCAACATGGTATCCACCTTGGTGGAAACCTGCACCAATTATTATTGTGTCGGAGCCTATACAACAAAGTGCAGTTGGACCAGGTTGCTGTTTGATAACTCAACCGTGTTTGCAGCCACAATGTCCACAAGTTAATCATTGTGGTAACGAATGTATCAGTCCATATATCTACAGACCACAAAATCCATGTACATTTAAGGAGTGTGAACGACGTGACTATATTTACAAACGAGTGTGCAGCTCATCTCAATTTGATTGTTCTTGGCAGCAGCAATCGTGTGGAGGTTGTGGCAATGACTGGTATCAGTCGTATAATGGATTCCAACAATGTCAAGGTTGTTTCCAAAAATATCGTAGAAAGTAATAAATAATTCACATTAAATATGACTGAAGTACTTGATTTTTCTACTGTTTATAGTAAACATAGTTTGAATAGAAACTAACTCATGTGTATGTAATTCCTTTTGAAACCCTTTGCAAGTCACATAGATTTCAATTTGGGGACTGCTTTCATCCCATACATTGCAATACATTTCGTTGATTAATTTAGCAGTTGTTGCAGTTTGAAATTGAGATAGTGGAGACTGTTTCCAACTACTGTGCGCCAAACGATTTAAAAAGACTCTCCTTAGAACGCCGGCCGGGCGCGGTAATCAGCAGATACATCACGTCATTTAGCTAATGGCTTCCTGAATGCTAATTCTCGAAAACTCGGGAGATTGCTAATATCACACGACTACGGGGTCTACCAGCTCTAAATCCGTAAGTTTCGTGCGTCCTCGTTGAGGTGAAATGCACATACAGCCTTCCCAACCTAATCCCTAATCCAAGGATGTGAATGTGCGATGGCATGCCAATGTGTTCAAGTTGTACAACGGACATGGGGCTGGCAAAACTCCTCGGCTAACCGATCAAACTAAGTATAATCCGATAATTGCATAACGTACCCGAATTTGACTCATCAACTGAGTTAGGCCAGTGAAATGTGATTCTCATGTATGATTACGACAAATACTTGTTAAATGTGGACTTTGTTACTGATTAGCACAAACCAGCCCAACAGTTTCTTGCCTCTTTTGCTTGTTGCGTTGGAACTGTCGGCGCAAATTTCTACTTCCTAATAACACTTGAAGATGCGTCTGTAAATAACGCAAGGTATGCGGGAATAGAGAATGCAGGCGCGTGCTTCTAATGGAGATATTGTATGTCATATGCTCGAGTACGGTTTCGCATGGATCGTCTGTTTGGATGCCAGCAGAGCGGAGTCTTTGGTAAGGTGTGGAAGTGGGCGCAGGAAGCTTGTCGAGTGCGGAGGCGCAATCTGTCAACCACTTTGGTGTGCTTCGTGCTTCTTCAGTATGCGCCTAGACATTGTTATAAGAACACAATACAATGCGGATTCCGGAAGGGAGACTACAAACACAAACACACATGTGCTTTCACATGCACACTGTTGGCACATTGTAAATGTAGTCTCATATTCCAAAGTAGGAAGCAGTTTTTTCCACGTTGTTGGTAGATATCATGTTATTAAAGTAAGACAGTAATTTCTGCATTTTTGTGCTTGTAATAAAGTATTCAAAAAATCTCTTGTAATATTAACGTGGTATATACACTCGTAACGAGTTTCCGTGCAGATGGCATGTGCTGGTAACGCTTGCGGGCTTTCGAGTGCGTCCAAGGGGTTCGACGGTCAGCTGTTGAATTCGCCAGGTGCGTCTGGCGTGCACTAGGGCACTGCAATGCGCTTAGTGTGCAATACGGTTATCACCCAATTCAAATTAGTGATATGTGTACAATACACACGCTACACACCTAGCCACCCTTCAATCAGCTAGACCTAGATGCAATACAATTCAACAAGTACTACTTGAAAAAACTCTGATCAAAATGTCATGCTGTCCGATATTGCACAGCACTGCTGCAGATAATTAACTAGCCCTGTGACGTGTAGCATAGATGGTAGGTATGGTCGGAGGGGTGGATGAACTTTTAATAATTCCCAAAACAATCATTAATTACAGTTGTTGATGTACATGTACTACGAGCTGCTATCCTATTTGGGAGTGTGCACAGAAAATTTTGAACTCCACTGCTGCAGTGTATGGGATAAATCTCAAATCCGTTGCAAAGGCAATAATTAATGAATCAATCACCGCATCGGCGAGTGATTAATCAATTGTCGCCACTGTATCCAACACAAGCGGCTTGGCTCTCAATCGATCGTTTTTCACGGCCTCGAATACGTTAATCCTTAGCGCTGAAAACACCACTGATGCGAGAGGTTGATGTATGAGCAAAAATCACTCTCATTTGTTATCAAACCACTTTTTGCTATTGACTTTACTCATACTACAAGTCATAAAATATGCAATATAAAAGAAATGAGTCATGAATGAATTATATCAAAATTATCTGCTCGCCATGTCACACACACATAAATCCAAATATACTTAACTTTTCAATCATTCTGCACTTGCCCGATTAATTAAAACACAACAATCTCATTCATTAATTTACAACAAAGTAATTAATTAGCGCAGCACGCATTTAATTGGCGTCAATAATGCCTACCGCGGAATTTGCTCGAGCCACAAATTGCCAACGAAAAAATCACTCAATTAATACCCTTTGTCTCAATCGTAATCCATTCTAAAGAGGTACGGCTCAGGATGTCGTTATAAGTTATCGCCGCATAATAAATCAAGCTAATTCCTGTCTTGCGGCACACTTTTTGAGCGATCGCAGTAGCAACTATTCTTCATTCTACGGCTGCACATTGAAAGTTTTATCGAAACTTCATAAACTTTTACTTTGCTCATAAATGCCACACTACTATTACTAGCTACACATTTGTGCGTGTTCTTAAAGATGCTTTAGATACGGGGTAGTTCCGTAAGTGATAGTCTGTTTGAACGTAGGAGTTATAGAAAGCACGAAACAATTGATTTATGACAGGGGTCATTTGGTGTATTTGTTTGTAAACTAGTTAATGGATAGGCCATTTAGGCAAATGAAATTCTCTCGTCAACACACAAACAGAACGAAACAATGGCACGCAGCAAAAAAACAATAAAATCAGTGGCATTTCGAAAACACATTTGTTTGATGTTGTGGTAAACAGCTGAAGATTAAAGCAAATCATACTGCTATATAAATAAAGAGTATACTTACATGCACAAGTCAGATAAAAGTTAAATTCAACGATAGTAGTTGAATGTAACTATTTTTTACTTGCAAGCGGCAGAGACATTTCCCTATTATTCAGTTGATTATTAGTCTTTAGACCAGTGAAAATTGATGTGAAACTTCTGAAAACCAGCACAAGGAAAAAGTATTATCAACACCAATTCGTTTTCTTTTCTAATGCTATTTATTATGAAAATATATAATACAAAACTTACTATATTATGTAGTGTTATACAATAATAAATATTGTGGTCAAGATTACTGGACTGCAAGTTTACACAGACATATTTGTTTTAAGTTGTTCGTTTTCTGGTTTAAAAGTTGACGGCAAGTCAGCAATACTCATAATAAAATTAAGATTCCTACCCGACAGTTGCCACATGAACTTTAGGACTTAGTTAATAAGTATTGCAAACAATCCGTCTCACAATGAAATTATTGACATATTTCGCATGTTTTTATTTGCTGCTTTTACTTAACAACTTCATGTGTTCATAATCCATAGCAGCTTGTTGTTTTGCTACAGAACATTAGCATTTACTTGAAAATGGTTAAAATTGCTTGTTAATCATGTCGTCCAAATAAAATCCCACCGACGCTTGTGATCTGCTTCGTTTTGGCAAGGCTGGCACATCTCAGCGCAAAGGACAAACAAGAAATTGTTCTTATTGCTGTGAATACCTGCATTTGTTGCTCTGCGCTTGGATCAATGTCAATGTCGCTCGCTTGGTAATATTATTATTGTGTTAAATTGAATAATTTATTCATATTCGTTTTACGCGAAAATAAACGATAAATTGTCTAAAATTTCAATCTCTACTTACAATACTTTTATTTCTCATTATTCATCTCATCATTTAGTTAAAACTATATAATAAGTTGGTAGGTTCGAGTTTTAAACACATAATACAACATATTATTTGCCCTAAGGGCAAACTATGCATCGTGTTACTTTGATTATAATTCCGCCATCGTCCTATCTCCATCCCCCTCGCCACGCTCGATTTTGTTATTATTTTTTGCTTTGTTTAGTGGTATTTATCTTTTTTAAATAGAATATATTTGTATAGTGTATAATTTATATTAATTAATATATTTTTATATAATTTTTATGCATGTATAATAATCATAATTGTATAAGTCTATTGCTGATTCTATATTGCTATTAGATAATCGATAGGCAGGCCGCTAAACTATGAGTCGACTTCTGCGGCGGCGTTTCGGCACTTATATAATCGACTAGAGGAATTGACTAAGAAACTAATTGATTTCAGCTGATGGAAATCAGCGCTCTTGAGTCGCAGTTGGATTCAACTGCAACCAGCAACAATGCTCCCCAAAAAGAAAAAACACAATGAAATTGACAACATGGCGGAAACGCCACCGCCACCGCTAGTAAAACCACCTCGCTAGGGTGTGAGAGTACTCAGCTCTTAATGCTACGTTTTTATCTTCGTTACGTTTTTTACTGCTTAATGCTTACTTGCGCAGCGCCAGGAACCGCAAGAGGTTCGCGCTGTTGTAAGTTAGCTTTTTTTAAGTTAATTTTCTTCATCGCTTACTTCCTATATTGCTATGTTCCTCGGACCGCGCTCGGTGCAAGATCGCATTGCGTCGATCGACATGGAGCGGGCCCGACTACTGTGATTATTGCTTTTGAATACCCAGCATATCCCGAGCGCATCCTTACCGGGCGTTGTCGTCAGCCAATTCGATTGCAAATCGTCTGCAGTTCGGTCGTTGTTTCTGCACTTGCATCTTGTTCGTTTGGTTCGTTGTCATTTGGTTCGTTGTTATTGCTTTTCTGTTATCGGCAGCCAGCGCGCTGCCATATTGCTTTGAATTACCACACACGCAGCCCAATTAAACATGATTCGCTGTTTGGGAACGTGTGAATAAGGTACATGATTCGATCATATTAAATGTAATATTGCTTTTGTTTTGCCATGCGTTTATTGCTTCGCGTAAAATTGTTTCTACTGGTACCCTTCGTTGTACTTATGATCGTTGTATATTACAGAATGCCTTTCGGATTGAGCGTGCTTCCAATGCCGCGAATAAGTAACACGGCCCGGGATGTGTTTGCCAGTAAATATTAAATTTAAATATATTACTCTCGTTTCTCTATCTTATAGATTGAATTCGAATATTCGTCTAAGATACCAAAATCAATCCGATCGTTTACCTAGCATTCAGCATTCTGTCAGCTTGCTACGATCATTCTGCATTTGCATCCACTACTTACGAGGACTTAGCGAATTTATCTACAATATCTTTGGTGTATGGATTATAGGAATTGCATGCAAAGTGCTTACAGAAACTCCATCTTTCCTAGATTCCTCAAAATACCTCAACCAATGAGTAAATCAACTTTATAACGAATTTAATACACACTAAAGTTATTGACTAGCAAATATTGACTAGAATTGGTAGCAGCACCCAAATAGGTTCAACTTTTGCTCCATTTTTGTAAACACTTTGCATTTTGTTGTCATTCGATGCATTTGTACGTAACATCTACGAATTGAAATTGAAAGGAAATTTGCAAGTGAAGATGCCAGAAACGCTCCAGGCGATTTTTGACTCTTTGGAGAGAAGATGGAAGAGTGAAGGTATCCGTTAAAGATCCACAAAGCTTTCCAAAGATGGCAAAGAGATGAGATCTTGTACTGCTGGGTTTCGTTGTGCACTTGTTCGATACCAGGCCATTGCCTGTAATTTAAGATTTGTTTTAAAACTAAGGCACCTACACTTGTGACATTATGACTCTGGTCATTGTCGGCGTATTTGACTAGTTTGACACTCGCCTGGCTCTGATAATTAAAGCAAACATCTTCAAAACTCAATGTACACCTAATTGTGAATAAATAAACTACTAACTTATTTGTGAAATTCATACTGGCTAGAATAAATACTTTATGGCATAATGGAATAAATAATTACGCTATGAGAAAAACTTAGTTTTCAACTGAGTATTAAATAATAAAACACATTACGCACGTTGCATATGCTTTCCTACGTCTCATTCAAGTAATTCTTTTTGCAATTACTTCCTATTTACGACCTACTTGTAGATTTAAGTGTTTACATGTTATTCCTTGATTAAATATTGTTTTTCAATTTGCAAAAATACTGCCGAAACTTTGCGTATTTCGTTGATTTATCAAGATTTTGTCTCATTTTTATCAATTAGTTTGTATATTATTTTTGTCGTTTTTAAAATCATTTTTATAAACTCTATTATAAAATCTTCCGCAATTCCTAAATATAATTTGTTTCATTGTTTTCCTTATTTTCTCAATCATTCGTGACCCAAACGTGTGTGTGGATTGACGCGCACGAAATTAAAAAGTTAACTAAATTTAATTGACTATCAAAACGGGACTATAACTGCCAATATTTCTCAAATATCGACGCATTTAAAGAGAACTTCTTTCTTTAAATGGTGGACTAGTATTTGGTTGGCTTGCGACTAGCATCAGGAATTAATAATACTCCATTAGACTATCTTTACTAACCAGTTTGTGTTCATACTGATTATTAAATATTGCTTTTAGTTAAAATCGGTAAGGTTCGAATAATCGTGTTCTGTGCTCGCGTACTATTTTCAGTACGTTGAGAAACTGGATCCTGAACGTTCATAATGAATAAAAATTGTTATTACGTAGAATCCGATGGCACGGATTTATTGCTTCTGCTTTTTGCTTAAAACTGCATTGCGCAGGATGATATCAACTGAATCCATTTAGCCTAAAACTCTAGCAAATTCAGCACGCGCCTCGTTGTGAATGTGGTTGGTTCTATCGTAATCTCACTTACCGCTTTTATCCTAGCACGTATATATATATATATATAATATATATAATATATTTTATATATAATAATACTAGCATTAATAGTTGCATAACTTCGTTGTTTGTGAAACTTTGCTTTTTGTTCGCAAGGAACATTTTTTGGAATGTCGCTCGTTGTAATTAACTTAATTAGACTATGGGTGGGGGTACCCGATAACATCTTAAATTGTACACACAATCCCAAATGGTGTTCTAAAGGTAATCGGAATTTCCTTTTCTGTTTACTCGTTACGCTCTTTACGCTACCTACACTCACATGCATACGCGTTGCGAGCAACAAATGTGTCCGCATTTGTGCTCCGCGCTTAATTGAATTTTACCTAAAAGTTTAAAACATAACCTTCGCTCACTTTTGTTGTTTTTGTCTTGCGTTCAAATAGAGTCGTAATAATTTATTCCTTAAATCTACTGCCCGTGGGGCCCTAACTTAGTGGACGTGTTGCGATGTGTTATCTCACTGGGAGGGATATTTACAAAGGGGACTGGGGAGCAGGGTGTTGTATCCACTGGGGGGGATAGGATTGTGGGAAGTGGGTGCGAGTTTGAGGAGGAGGCTTCAGTTCGCGAAGTATAAATCATAGCCCTAATCTTGGCCGCGGCGTGACGCGTTCCGGGAGCGTCGGGAACGCTGCCAGCGAAACGTGACGCGCCTGCCAAGATTGCGCGCCACCCCGCCCGGACGCGACCGGACGCGGGGTGGGCCCGTTTGGAGAGAAGAATCTTTTAAGATACTAGGAGAAGCGACTAGTTTAGCGCAGTTTTTCCTTTCTTTTCCTTACTGTTCGCCTTCTTTTACGTGGTTACGGTGTTGCCAGTGTTGCCGACGGTGATGCTGGGTGAGTACTCAACCGGCGTAGACGCGGCTTGGCTCTGGAGTGATTGCACGCGTTACGCTTAGCAGTTCGCCCTCCTCTTCGAGGTGGCCCTCGTCCTTGAGACACGCCGACTCTAGATGCTTGTTCAGGTAGGACTTGAGCGCAAACGACTTGTGGCATCGTGGGCACTCAAAGTTCTTGTCTGAAGAATGAGTCTGCATATGGGCACGAAGATTACTGCGGTCAGCAAAAGCTTTGCCACAGTGCGCACAACCATAGGGTTTCTCGCCGGTATGAGATCGTAGATGGCCTTGTAGGAGCCACGGCCTGGAGAACTGTTTGCCACATACAGAGCACTTGTGCGCCAACTTATGTGTCAGCACATGCATCGCTAGAGCTGGCATACTAACATAAGCCTTTCCGCAGGTAATGCACTTCTTTGCTGACTGAGAGTCCAGACTACGGTGTGTCTGTTTATGCCGTGACAGGTTACTGGACGTGGCGTACTGTTTACCACATTCGCTGCAGGTGTATTTAGGTTTGTCTCCGTTAGTAGACTTTGGCGTGGGCACGGCTGCAATTTCTTCAGTTGGTTGTTGCTTCTTCTTCGATCTGCCATCGCTTACAAAGAATGCTTCGTAGGTATAGGCAACAGTTTTGGACGATTTGAGGGAATGTGATGGAAGTTCTGCATCAGTTGGTTCGTCTTCCATCGGCTGCGGCGCTTGTACTGCTTGTGGTTGAGGTGTAGGTGGCAAAAAGACCGTCGTAGATGCACTCAAGTCTAGTATTGCGTGGGCGGCATGCAGGTCTTCCTCAGCAGGTACACGTATTAATGACGGAGGCTGCATTGACGTTGGCGGTGGTTTATCGTCGAGCGAGTACGGGCGGTAAATGTCTTTCTTCTTGGGAGGCAACGAGAGCGCTGCTCCCGTACTCGTAAAGCACATGGCCAGGCTTTTCTTGCCTCTTGCTGTAGTGCTGGTCGGCGGACTACTGTATTCGGCGCGAAGGTCTTGTGTTTCGTTCACGGTACGCAGCGTCGCGTAAGTTTGTGGCTGGTGACCGCCTCCGGTTGTGGTCGTCGGATGGTCGACTCGCGTTATGAATGTGGACGTGTAGCTAGTCGGTGAAAGCTCTTGTAAGTAGCCTGCAAAATGGTAATCGGGTTGTTGCTACAAATCCAATTGGCTCTCCAACTAAAACCTAACCTAACTAAGTATCTACCAATCTACGCCTTTAGCTTATAAACAGGACCACTGCAGATTGTAGTTACTATGCTACGGCTAATTGTTGATGATTGTTTGGTCCGCTTATGAAAATGTACGTTAACTATGTTTCTAGCACAGCTGTCGTTGCTATCTAGTCGCGTCGGACGGTCTAAGCGTTCCGGGTTTTAATTAAAAGGATCCCGTCGGAGCAATCCCAGATGTTGTTCTCGGGCCGAACGCGTTGTTCACCCTCGAACCAAACAAGGTGCAGCGATAGAATGGTTTACGACCGTCACCAGCCCACTCACATTGCAAATACGTGTGCGCATGAAACCCATTAACATATTCATTCCCCATAGCGGCAGCATACTGCTTATGCAGCAGGAATCGACTCGCCGAGTATTCCCCGATCGCGCAAAACGTCCCAAACATTCTGGCAACTTGGCGATTATTATTCAACGCGTCGCAGTCGCGCATCGACTACCACTGCATCAATTGTTAATTCGGACCGTGGCAAGCCAGATGAATATTTAAGCGCTGCAGCGTTATGTGTCCGAAAGGGTTGAATGAGAGCGGGTGTTTTTAACTGCTTGTCGCGATGTATCGATTGTTTCGTACCGTAAAACTCACCATTGTATAGGAGAGTGGTTCCATGCGGCGACGTCGGCGGCGGACTGGGAGCTGTTGCACCAGCCGTGGGACTAGAAGGTGCCCAACAGGCGTTCGGCGTGGCATCGCCGACGACGTCAATCTCCTCGTCGTCATCTTCCTGCGTGGTTGGTGTTGCAGAGTTGGCGGTAGCAGCTGGTGCCTCACTGGGTCGCTCCGGCCATGGGTAAGCCTTCCACTTCTTTGCCATCAGGCAGCGCGGCATCTTGGCGGTGGTGTTATCGCGCACAACTCACGCTTGCTGGCGACGGCGACGACACTGGCAGAAAGTCGCTCTGCCGATGCACGCACCACATGTGAGAACCGACCGGCGAAAGCACATATGAACTCACAGATAAGAGATGTGAGTGCCGACAACCCGAATGGCTTACGGCGTGTCGTCGCGATTTGTTGTTTGTTGTACCAAGAGAAAAGAGAACAGGAGAAGAGAAGAGCGAAAACTGAACCAAACTAAACTAAACGAACCCCTCGTAGCGTTTGAAGGGTACGCGCAACCCTCGTGCCGCTTTTATAGGGCCATTGATAGCGCCCCGCGACCATTGTTGGTGGGGGCGAGCGCGCGCGGTGCGAGAATGCGCCGCGCATCGATTTGTGCCCGCCTGCAGAGACCTCACCCAACACGTGGCCGGACGGCGAGGCGCGTGTCGCATCGCGCGAGAGCTCCGATTTCGCCGTCACCGCCACGGCGGCGGAGACGCGTCAGGCGGCACCTTCACTGCAACCACCTGCCCGAGTCGCGGCGAGGAAATCCACTTCCGAGTTGGAGCCGGACATCCACGTTCTATGACATATTAGTATCACGTTTCCAACCGTCGCTTGCTGCCGTGAGGTAATACTCATCAATGCCATCAATACCCACCCAAGCCTTTTTGCATAGGACTAACTTATAAGCTAACTTATAAGGATTCCTGTGACGACTGCTCTTGTTTTGCTTCTATCAAGGTGTGAATTACATTTTTATTTAGTATTTACACTCGCATGTTGGGCTCCATTTTAATGAAAAACATTTTCGCGTCTTTGCTTCACTTCATTCGTTTGCTATTTACCTACGTTGAGACAAGGACAAGGGATGAGGCTAAAACCTGCTCGCACGAGCCACTGGCGCATGGGGCGCAGCCCGGTGGTTTACACGCACGCGGCGCACAGCAGCGGAAGGGAGGGTTGAAAGATTGTTGCTTTCCCCATCTGTTGATCCGTCCAGATGCAGCGGAATACACATTGCTGGAGCCCGGGTGAAATTGCGCTTAAATTTCCAACCACCTAAAATATGAGCATATATACAGCTCGTTATGTGTTTTTGCATTGAAACCGAGAACCGACTCAATTGGATTGTCCTGTAGATGGGAGTGTGTGAATGCAGCACGCATGCGAAATGAACTCGCAATTGCTGGCGCTGTTTGCGTGTAGACAGCCATACATGCTTAAGAGATAACACGATAACAAGTTATCTGCAGTGGCACGATGCAATGCGTGCGTCCTACGAGGATTTGCGATAAGGCCTACGTGCGGCACTCAAACGGGGTGCACGCTATCTGCAATGGAGACCGACTTTGCATACAAATTAACCCCGTCTGCCGACTTCTTCGCGAGTCAAACTCAAATCGCGCTTTCCGCCAGCTCGCCTTGCGACTTTGGTTTATTTAAATCCCATACTTAATTACCAATGGTAATAGATACACGAATACGTTCAAATGCGTCCGCGACCCAAGGGCACCCCTCTCAGCCACGGCATCTTGGAAGCGCATGTAACTCACAGCATTAAGTCGGATTTCCTCGCGCCCCGGGAGTGTCCGCGTAACAGGTCACGAAGAGATTTCCATTTTAAACCGAGAGATAAGCATGTAATCAAGTCTTAGCTTGCTTACATTGCGCGCGCGCACCCTCGCCATTCCCGAGATAATGTCTTGCGCCGTTTGGCACAGAAAAAAATCACACGCGGTCGGCTTCACCACCCTATCTTCATTCGTTGGCGTCATCATTATTCGGAGCACGTGAAGCACGCTTTAATTGCGCCTTAAAACAAACGCCCAAGAATCGTATTCTTTTAGTTCCATTTGAAAATAAAACCTCTCTTTTTGCTCCTTTACTGGATTTTGGGCTAAGTACATAAAATGCTTTTATTTGCCTGTGGATAAAACAAAAACTAATTTCGAATTTAGAGCTCTACGTTTTCCATCCTCACAGTGCACAGAGTAGTTACCCATCCACATTTAAGGATCGACGAAATTGTCGTGCGTAACTGATTGCGTTGCTCTACAATATGTCGAACGCGTTCGTCGAGCTACTGTTTTATGCCGCGTCGCTTTTTATAGTTGCGCCTGACAAACCGCTAGTCCCATTTCACGCTCATTGTTATTTGTTAGTTTATTGTTGCGTCCCGGGTGACAATACCGGCCACGTGCCGCGCGCTCTATCTGCTACCTGACTTTTCGGGATAAGCCGCTTTCGTGTGGCTCTACTACGCTCAACAAGGCAGATGGTCCCATCGCTCGCGTTTTAGTCATGCACACATAAACCTGTGACGCATTACCACTGTATGCGCCCGTGAATGCAACATGCATCCGTTAGCAAAGGTCCAACCACCAAAAAGGAAAGGAGAGACACGTGCTCGGCAATTGTAAAACCAGTACGACCCTATGTAGTCCCAAACAGAGGAATAACAAACAGCATGGTTCACCTCCTTGCCTCCTTGTTGCACGTTGTCTTTTTTCATTCGCGTTGTTTCCGTGGATGCAACCGAGCGCCCGATTTTGTATGGGGCATTATTGCAGGGGATTTGCGTGTGTGCGCACCCTAAAAGGGCACCATGCAGTAGTCCCATACCAATTCATTTATTCAATAAATACGAGCTTGCTACAGGCAATTGCTGAGCTGGTTTCCTCTCCGCGTAAGCATAATTTATGCAAGGCTGTTTCGAACCTACGTGGCCGGCGTCGAAGCGTTCGCTTGATTTTATCGTAAGTGCATATCTTAGTTATGCCCTTTAATCTCGCATCTAACGATGGTACATGACACAACGTGCATGCGACACGCTGCATTAAATATATATAAACACACTGGGACAACGGACGTGTTCCCATTGACCCTAAAAGTCAGCACTAAAGTTCAAACGTTCAGTTTTGACAATAAAGGGATAAAAATGTGCAAAATTTAATTTGCCATAAATGTGTTCTCTGTTAAATTGCTTCAAATTACATTTCCACATTTACCACGCAAAATAGTTAATAGTTTCACTGATTAAGTGCCTAACATTGCTATCAGGACACTTCCTGTCCGTCGTGGGCCCAACCTCAGTCCAAATTAGTAGAATCCAGATCCAAAATTAAATACTCGCTTTGTTCTCTTGGCTGTTGCGCATTAGCGTAGTGGGCCTTCATAGAAACCGGAAGATTCGTGTCGGAATTCATCACAGTCTCCCAAAACCCTCGCGCAAGTATCTCATATACATCAGGCGCTAATTCAATTTGCCGCACCACCGTCCCACATTTGGTCTATCGAATTAACATAACATCTCCGACGGGCCAGCCGGAATCTCACGGCGCAATTCAATTATAACTATATCGCAAAATATTAACCGTTGCGTCACTGCAAATGAAAACGGACGCGTCGCTTTTAAACATTTATATAGCCATTTATCCAAATGAGAAACCTGCCTGTTCGTTTGGTGAACAGCGCGGTTTGATTTACACCCAAGGCTTAAATATAATACGCAACTTGTGGGGAAAGTAATGATCCAGTATGCTTTCGATAAGAGAGTTTGATTTGACATGGCTACACAAACGGTGGTTATTTATGAGTGGCATGGTGCATGCAAAAAATTGACGTAAATCATTCGAGGGCACAAGAACGTGCTTAGACTTGGAATAATGCGTCCCAATAACGCCAATATGGCCCTAAAAAAATGTTACTCTTATTTTTTCGCCACTCCAATTTTCAAGTCAGATACGAAAGCAATTACACTCGCATGCCAATTCCAAAGCTTTTTCTCCAGTCATAAACATTAATTAGTAACCGCAATAAATTGGAGGAAAGTGTTGTGCGCCAGATTGGTCGCAATTAACGATGCACAATCGCACTAGGCTGTAATGACGATGATTAGTATTAGTCTCAATTTGCATATACACGCGCTGTTCGTTGGCGGCTGCCTCGCCTTCGGCATCGACTGCGTTGCGCGACGTTTGCGTGTTTTCGAAATTAGATCATGACCGGAACCAGCGCGCGGCGGTATGCATGCACCGCGTGTGCGGCGGCAGCCGAGCGCGGTTTTCCACCTTGGCAAGGCGCCCGCATTGTTTGTGTTTGTGTGCCTATGCATGCATGAAATCAAATCCTTGCGGACCCAGCGCTAAGTGTTACGGCTCGAGCAATATCGTCCTGATTTACAAAACCACAATTCGGGGATAATAGCCACTGCTCCATTCTAAGGGAAACGTAATTTATCCAATTCCAAAATTGGCCCCAGCCGTAAAGTGGCGATGGTTTTCAACTTTTTGTCAATTTTCATTGGCAACTTTTATTTGCTGCGTATAGAGTGCTGAATATTTTATTTGGTGTTGAATTATTCTGTTTTCTGCGGCTGCAGGGTGTTGGCTGTTAAAAATCCAAACAACGGTGAAACAGCCTTAGGGTAAGTTCCCGCAACGACTTGTTGTGTAGGCTTAGCCCACGAGGTCGTGGTTATCGCATGCTGCTCGTCGTTATTGCTGAATTGCACGAGGCAGTATTTGCGAACATTAGAATGGTTTGAATGGAGACCCTTCAACGCTATAAAAGTGTGCTTCCACTGTTCATGTCGGTAATGATGTAGTTACGGCCACTATCGCCTCTATTATAACTATCATATGCAAAACCCTATAATTTTTATGCCTAAATACAGAAAGAAATATAAATAATAGCTGCAAACCCAGTACCAATTCAGTTCTTTCTAAAATGGTGGATGCGCCGGGACAATGGCATAGTTTCTTTATTAGTACCGCCGTAGGAAAATATGTGGCACAGTTCGACCTGATCTCTCCCTCGCTTTATCATATTTGTTATGATTTTCATTTACGCGTGTTTACTCAGGACTCAGAAAGCAGCAGTAGCAGGATGCGGAATCGATGTGCAGCGCTGAGTCGGTCGTCGGTAACAGGTGTCGGTAACCGATCGATTGTGTAGGCCACGCGGAGGGTGCGCGCGTGCGCGGGCGCCGCACCAACGCCGCGGTGAGCGTCGCGACGCAAGCACTCTCAGCTAGGGAGTGGTGCGCCCTGAGTTTGCAAAGCGCCCAGTGACATTGAGAATGACGGCGATTATTAGCAGGCCGCGCTGCAACAATTCGTAACCTTAAAAAACAAGCTCATCTGCAACAACCAAGTGAACGCTTGCCGCCTCCAGCTAAATAGACACCACAAGTGCAAATCTAAACCGTCCATCATCTCCAGGAAGCGGCTGGCGCCAAGAAAGTGCTCCGCGTGTGCGTTGCCTGTGTGAGTGTGCTGCGATTGTGTACGTGAGTGCGCGTCGCCGCTGCCACTGCTGCCGCCACTAAACGCTCGTCCTGCCGGCGCGCTCGCTGACGAGGATGTCGCTCTGTCGTACCGTTGGTGTCGCCGCCGCCGCCAGGAGATTGTTACCTGTTGGCTGAGCAAGCCGCCCGGGCTGCCTTCCTGTATCGCCGCCCGCTTGCCGCGCACCGCTTGCTGCTACTTGTTGCTTGGACCCACCTCTATACCCGTCACTCACCACTTGTTCCACCGTCTATGCGACAACCACCTGCAGACGTACGTTGTCGCCGTTGAATGACAGTTATTGTTGCCGGCGGCAAGAAATACTCACGTAAACAAAACGCGACGTGTAAACCTCAACGAAGATGCCGCGCTGCTACATGGTGAAGAAGCAGAACAGCAACAAGTACCAAGCCAATGCCAGAGAGCGGGAATGCTGGAACGATGAGCTGTCTCCTGGAGCTAGTGTCGCGGCACCGGAGAGTCCTACAGAAGCCTGCGTCGCGCCACCCTATTATACCCCACTGACTAACAGATTAAGTAAGTACAACAGCCGTCTAGCTTATCAGGCATGATCAATGTTGACACAAGTACCAACTCTACGCTGCTACAAATCACAATTGTTACGATTACACGCAAGAGGTGCATGCATTAATAGCCTGATGAGACGCAAGTACGCTGATCAAATATTTCATTATTGAAATGAAACCTCCGTAATGACCTGGCATATTCAACAATTGTTGGCTCTTAGAATGCGCTGCAGATGTCAAGACAAATGAATTGCTATTTACACAGCATTACGTCTGGTAACATTTACCACACCCCAACATCAACTAATTAGCAATTATTTATCAGCTCATTTCACAACAACGTAGGTAATATTATCTTTCGATTGCTTTTTATGCTAAAATCCTCATCAACCTGCGTGTTGCCAGACACAAACCCCACTTGTATTCCGATAAGCAAACATGCAATTTGTTAGTCAATGCTCTGAGCTCAGGACAAACGCCTTGTGTTAAATTAACGCAAGCAACGCGCACGCTAATTATAAATCGATGGCGTTTACATCAAACCACACATCTATTGGCAAAACCCACCCTTGACAATACCGCCATCCATCGTGGCGCCGATCAGAATAACATTAAATCATAATAATTCTGTCGCCGTATTTAAATTTTAAAACGCTACCATTACGCTGCATATTCACATGTTTCAAACATCTTACCGAGACCAGCAAGTTGCAATTGAATGGAGGAAATTCAATAACCATAATTAAAGTTCTTTTCAATTTTCCTATTTTCCCAGAAGCAATTGAAAACCAGCATGTGCATTTTAAATTAATTTTAGGCATGTATTGATGACTTGCAGAATATAGCATTATAGAGCTATGGTTTAACTTTGCAATAATATAGCATTTGTTGTGATTAATTATTCAAAATACCTTTAAGCCACGGACAAGATTATAGTATATGTTTGAGTTAGTATGGTTTACAATATTGTACCTAGTTTACAATTTTGCTACCACGGTTGATCGCTTGTTCAGTTGCGTATTTCTTGGTTTTGTTATTTTATGAGGCAGTAAAATGTTTGCGGGTGGAGGAGCCGGTGCGTGCATGTAAAAATGTAAACAAGTGTAGCATCATGCAGGAACCTTGCATCAAGTTTATGTCGACGACTGCCTACAGCACACATCACATGTTGCAACATGTAGCATGTAATATTCCTCATGAAACATGGCCAGAAATTAGAATATTGCGAGCAAAGTGTCGTTCATTCCTTTGATGGCTTCCAAAGCCTACAAACTGGATGGATCTTTAATATTGATATTTTCAACAGTGCGCTGAGTTTTCTATTGTTCTGGAAATAATTCAACAGTTGAGAATTAAATAAAATTGTTCTTTTGTTAGCAATGTATATTAAAGTTAAAAACCCTTGCCTAGGTGCGTTTAATCATAGTATCACTTGTGAAACTTGCTGAAACGTAGCAACAGTTAATTTCCTACCGCTTTAAGCTAGTGAACATCCTGAGGAAAACTTTAGACAATATATTTCTTAAATGGAACAAATTTAACGAGCACGTGTTACATTAGCTTGTTACACGTAGCAACTTGCTATCTTTATTAGAACCACAACGAGATGGAGATAACAGATTCTTGTAATCGAGTAAATGTGGTGGTGTAAACGCTTGAAGAAAACATGGGCATTTTTTTCGTCGCGGAAAATTGAGCACAGAGAGAATAAATAATCTAATTTGATAAAACCACAAGCCGCGCGTTTGCTACGTGTGCGCGACAAGAAGATGTGCGACGACTCATTATGTTGATTATCTCTGGCTTCAAATAAAACGATGCAATTTATTAATGTCAGATGGAAGAAATAAAGTCCAACGGATAAGAAGAAACAAGCTAAAACAACAACGAAGAAAATTAATTGATTTTTATTTTTATTTGATCATTTGTTGGTTGATAAAAATTATTTTTTTAATACGTTGTATTGCATGCACGTAGGTTTTATGAAATTGTATTTAATACTCGTGTGGTTGTTGCTGAACACTGCTACTTTAACGTGGATGCTTACAAAGTCTTCATGACTAAAGTGATAGGAAAGGAACGCTGGGATTTGTCGGAGTTTGGAAAGTTCAAGTCGCTTCGTGAGCGTCCTCGACAATTTTGCCCTCCGTATTTATGCGTAAAACTAAATTAATAATGAGATAAAGTGGGGCTTGCTACTTGTTGCGCGCTACTTGTTCGCCCAACATGGCCGCCGGGCGGATGTGAAGTGGCGGCGGAGAGCGCCATGCAGCCGGCGGCAGGAACGAAATGCTGAAAGAAATGCGGTCAAATTTATGCAATCTGAGAGAGTATGCATTCAAACGCAAATACTAGGATTATGAGATAAAGGTGAAGTCGTCAACTGTCACTGCGAATTTTACACGAAATTTGTCACTTTTGTAAGACAACCACATCTTAACAGCTCGATTTTCTTCTTTGTTACGTTGACGATGACATACTGTATATGACATTATAGAAAACGATTCCTAACGCGCAGGAAACGTAAATGATATAGACTGCTAGTTGAATTCACTTCAGAAAAGAGAGACGCTTGTGCACACACTGACAACTTTGCATTCGCAACAAGATCGCTCGTTGGGACGCCCCAGCTGGGGGATGCAATATTACGCTAGAACAAACACTCTCAAAGCGGCTTTCAGTTTCGGGCATTACGTGCGCCGCTTTTCAAGAAAGCACTCGACGTCGTCCGCAGCATGCTTGGCGATGAACTCGTAGAAAATCCTCTTTTGGAGCTGCATGCAGCGCACGCAGCGTCGCCGCCGCCGCCGCGCTTCGTTCAAGTGGAGCACAAATAAAAGAAGTTTTCGGGCGGCGGAAACGGGCCCAATCACACAATTCAGAACAAACACCTGCGGGAGGGTTAAATTTGCTCTTCACGCCGCAATCAATATGAGCGCGTCTTTGCTAACGAACGGTGATAACGAGACGCAAAAATCAATCATGCGCAAACCGGTTGCACGTTTTCCCATCATAATCTTGAGTAATTAATTAATGGATTCTGTATTCGGGCAATAATTAACAAACGGCATAGCCACTCAAGATTATACTCATATATTAAATTGGGGATAATGCATCAAGTTGCTTGTGATTAATCAAACAAGTGTCATGTCGTAATCAAACAGGTTTAATAAAAAAACATTGTAATCACAAGAGTACAACAATGACACATCTGTGTATTGACTTAACAATTCGATTGTGTAATTATCTCCATTGATAAAACTGAGCTAATTATTATGGTTTGCTTTCCTTTCTAGATTACACCAACGAGTATGAAACACAAAACTCAGAAGCAACATGCACCCAAGAGAACATCGACAACAGTCGACTGGAAACTAAAACCGCTAATGAAGGAGAATCAGTTATAGTCCAACATGATGGTGGTATCCCAATCTTTTCTACGCGAAGCGCAGCGGAAACGGAAGCTGCGCATGATCTGCTTTCATTATCTCAAAGCCTACCCCCTCTCCAAGCACCTGGAGTAGTAACAATACATCATACCATCCCAACTGGCGAGAGACCACCATCACCGTCTTATTCCTACCGACCTTTGTCTCCAGAGCAACCGCAGATAATACAACAACCTCTAATCCCTGCACCAATGCCTCCAATGGTTCCGATGGCTCCAATGGCAATTGTTGCCAATGGTAACCAACTTGTCTATCAACCTCCAATTGTTTATGTGGTACAGGTCCCAGCTGCACCAACTCCTCCGACATCAGAATGCTCCTCAGACGCTGAGAATAATATACAAATCTGCGTACAAGAAGACCAAGAAGCAGGTTCGGAAGTTCCTGACATTCTCATCTTACCCATGTCACCCGAACCAGACCAACAGCAACCTGTTCAGCAGGTACCTGCACAAAATGCAGAGACACAAACAATTGAGATTGAAATGAATGAAGTACAGGAGATGAAAGTGGAGTCTTGTGTACCAGAATCCACTGTAATTGTTAGACAAAGTGTGATCACCTCCACTGACTCTTTCACGCTTTCGGATAAAAGACGACGTGCGGGAAATGCTGCTAGTCCACGGAAACGGCGTGCGAATAACAACAATGACCACAGTCAGAAAAACAATAACAAAAGTACTGATGAGGACCCATCCACGATAGATGAGAAGGATGATGATAAGAGTAAAACGGTAAGTGTGGACACATTCCAGGAAGAAGATGCAAAAATCAAGTTTAATGACGTGTGTATGCTTTCCCAAAAGCGATACTTTGCCGTGGTAGAAGATGGAGAAGACGCCGACGAACCTGTGAAAGATACATCTCCAGTGTCACCTCTTCCCGACAAGGGTAGTCGGAGCAAAGCACGTTATCGTTGCACTGAATGCGGCAAGGAGTATGCAACCTCCAGTAATCTCTCCCGGCACAAGCAGACCCATCGCAGTTTAGACTCCCAGATGGCGAAGAAATGCATGACCTGCGGCAAGGCATATGTCAGCATGCCCGCTCTAGCAATGCACGTGCTAACGCACAAGCTCGCCCACAGTTGTGGCGTGTGTGGTAAACAATTTTCGCGACCGTGGCTTTTGCAAGGCCACCTCCGTTCCCACACTGGCGAGAAACCATATGGTTGCGCGCATTGTGGGAAGTCATTTGCAGACCGCAGTAATCTCCGCGCACATATGCAGACGCATTCGTCGGATAAGAACTTTACTTGCCCGAATTGCAACAAGAATTTCGCGCTCAAATCGTACCTAAACAAGCACCAGGAGTCGGCGTGTCAGTCGCACGGGATGTCTGAGAAAGCGCGTGAAGAGGTCGCCGTGTCGGGCTCGGATGCGGATGATACGAATTAATACCCAAGCTGGGCAAGTATCATTAAGTTGGAAAATCGGCAATAAAAAGCAATATTGACTTCAAACGCTTACTTTAAAAATACTACATGTACGTAATGCTGGTGGCACACTAGAAGTGCGCATGTTACAAAACGTTAGGCAACGAACCCGAGTTTGTTTCGATACAAATTTAGTCATGTCAATTCGTAAGTTATTGAATTATTATTATCAGTAGTGAAACGAGGGAAGAAATATGATCGAGCTTTTTTGGGTTTTCATGCCGAGAATAACCGCAACCGAACTGGCACAATAGGACGCGATGGGTTTTAGTTTCCGAATGAGTTCTAGTCAAAAACTAGTGGAAGCTACGTTTTCACAAGACCAATAGACTGTTTGTTCATAGGCAAAAGAAAAAAAAAACGATATTACTAGTGAGATACATTTAGTTAGGTCAGAGCAAGTAAGAAAGATAATAGTGTGATGAATAGTAAGTAATGACGCAGCAAGGCGAATGCATTGATATTGATTTGTAAATGATTAAATTATATAAAAACACATTTTAAAAACGGCCAATATTATACAACGAATCATTGATTGTACCGAATGTCCAATCAGACGTTGGATTATTTAAACCTAGATCTTTTATCGATCGTCTAATAGTTCACGAGAAATAAGTATAATTTCATACTCATATACACACGTAACATATTTAATAAATTAGCATTTTGCAACCTAAGCTAGTGAGCAAAACGCAGAATGGCATTGGAATGAGGTTTGATACATGCCGCCAGGGACGTCGGCGGCAGGAAAAGTGATGGAGTGTTTTAAACAAGCCCTAGTCAATATTACCCCTAGACTTAAAGAAAGATTAAGCAAGTGGAGCATTTAAAGATACTCTTACTTAATATTGAAATAATTATACCGTACGTGTTTCGTGTTCTGTTGACATGATGGCGCTGTCGATGCGTCAAAACGGTGGATTTCGTGAAATTAAATTCGTGTTTCTCATCGCAGCAGTCGCAGCGCAATGAATATGGCTAATTACCTACTACTGTCTGTGGTATTTGTAACCTGTATTAATTTGTGTGATGTTTTGATACGCCTTATACATAATTGAATATACTAGATGTTCATGGCAAACTGCTCCGCGTGGTGGCAAAGCAGAAGCCGCTGAGCTGATATTGAAGCGATCATCCCCAAGTCACTCTATCAACTCAGCAAGAATGCAGCTTGGATGAGTTCCGGCTGCAGTCGTTTGCGATTTGGAAATGACGCGTGGAAATATGCTCCTGCAGCAACATGCATACATACTCTATGTGGAAATACATCCGCGCAAAGTGGATCGCTTGAGGATGGTAGAGAAGAAATTGACACATGCCAGGCGTTCTTTTTTAATAAAATTTTTATCAGACAACGGTCAGCCGATCATCTTGACACTTGCTCGCGTCGCTCATATTTTCCACGTTTGCCATCTCGTGCACTCTGCCTTTGGATTCCCATTCCAGCGGCGTTCGATTCGAATGGAAAGCGTTTCGTATGATGATGGTATTGATTATGTCGGCGCTGCAGGGGGGTGGGCGAAGTGCGGGTGGCAGCGGCGGAGAGTGCATATACACGGGGTTGCGCGCGCGATACGTTGCGTGCTTCCGGTGAATCTTTATTTCAATACGGTTGCACTACCGGCCCCGTCGTAAGTGGGCGGCTGGTGCAACGGTGCCATCACAGCGGTGCAATTCGCGAACTCGATTGGCACAACTGCACCAGTGAAACGCGAACACGACGGTGTGTAATTCATCGATTTGTTCATTGAGTCCGCTTACGGTCCTCGCGACTGCTCCAATTCAGAAATATTGAATTTTTAAGCGCGCCACGTGCTGTTTCACGAAATACAAGAGATGTACTCTCATTGCGTTCTTTTTACTAACTAAATTCGATTGTTCAGTTCCAATTCGTAGGCGATTTCTTCAACTCCTAAAGTAATTACATAGAATTTAAATAATAGAGATTAGAAATGCACGCTGACTTAGTGAATGCGCATGTAAAATTGAAGCAATACCTTGTGAAAACCACACAGTAAAACTAATTGATAAGCAGATAGTCTTGTTTTTGACGATTTTTCTAGCAGCCAAAAAAGGTGATAGCGAAAATTGGATTTCGATGGGCAACGAACCCATTACGAGCTTTTCGATATAACTCAACATTTTTCGAGCGCAATTGGATGGCATTTGGAACACGGTGGGCAACACAAACGTACAGTTCATTGAAGTAAATGATTAAACTAGTCGCAGCCTTAATAATATACACCAAAAATATTTATAAAACTAATGTTACTAAGCAAGGAATGATAAAGTAAATTTAACGCAAGCAAACAAATTTCACCTACTTAATTACCTAATGAAAACCATGGCAAATAAGCATTTTAGCCGATTAGCGATTTCACTTCTCTACATTATTCGACATTTCGTGCGACGTGCGCAACAGGCAGTAATAGACGGTGAAAGCTTGCATAAAGAATCCTTATCGTTTAATCGATCACCGAATTGTAAGCAAAGCGAGCTGGAATATGCGCGGCTACTTCAACGTGAAAAAATCAACTAGTTGAGTAAATATCGAGGCAGACGTCGCTGTAGCAAAAGCAAACGATACATTTCCGAGCATAGCAATAATATTAAAAGAACGATTAAACGGGGGAGAAAGGCCAGCAACAAGCGTGCAGAGCAAACATGTTGACAAATACGGCGGGAGGGTGCGATGAGATTTTGCTGGAATATGCACAACCCGGATATGTGTTTGGGGGCTCGTGTTTGACGATAAGCGCGAGCAATTTTTATTGGTTTCTCCATATTTGCGCGTAGTTGATGAACTTATTCTGCGACCCCGTACCATTTTTACGCGTTTAACGACAAACAGAATTATAGATGCTCGACTTATTTAAAAGTGAATATAGCGTATGCATGTATTTTAAAGTTTAGAGAGCATATATTATACATACGTATTATACCATGATGATATTTTTAAATTGTCATTCTTATGTGATTTATATTAATATTATTAATCACCTTTTAGCCCCGAAAAGCAATAAACATATTTTTAATCTGACACCCAGTCATAATTCAATGTGAGTACTCCAGCCCTATTTCAGAAATTGGTCCTCTAACCTCATCAGAAAAAGGTAAGAAAATCGTCAATTAAATAAATTACATTTTTACATGATTTTTGCAAAAGACACAAACTTTTCATCCAATTGCTTTTTTTTCAATCAACTTCACAACTTTAGTATTGTCAAGTGTAAAATATGCGTTAAATATTAAATTCTTTCCAGTCTCTAGTGAAAATATATCTCCACGAATCGATTCCCTGAAGATATTAAAAGAATAAGAATTGTTCGTGGCACATCTCGAATTTCGCTATCCAACGTGCCTACAATCGATTGATTCCTCAGCCAGAATCAAATACCACAGTTCCATAGCCTTCGCTTACACCCGCGAGTATCGGTTGCAGGAAGGACTCTCGACGCCGCTGCTCCTGCTGCGGCGATTGCGGTGGCGGCAATACACTTGAAGTCAATCCACGTGCGCGTTTCCTCCACGGACTCGCACTCGATCCGACAGATAAAAAGGTCCATCGCGCGTTATCGGGGCGCAAACAAGCTTGGCACGCAATCGGGTAATATACAGACTCAGAAAGAACCAACAGTATTGAAAATACTGAAAAGATCTGAGTTAAAGTTGAGGTATAGAGGAGGAAAGAAAGCAAACGTAGAAATAAATTGCGTTTGCTTCACTTGAATCAATCGTTTTCGAAGTAAATAAACAAATGTAAAATAAGGAGTAGATTTAATTTAATTTTGCAGAACAAATGAGTATTGTTATTGCAGACGTTGGAAACTTTGTTTCGCCCAGACAATTACAAATGTATTTGCTGAAACATAGTAATTTAAATTACTTGCTAGTTTTTACACTTGTCACAGACTTTAATTAAAACTCTTAGCGTAGAAATTAATCATAATTATGCAGAGGTTATACCTCTGCACATTGTTTGAAATCATCACATGCATGCATACGAAATGAGGATATATTACAGAAAATTGCCAACTACCGCAACAAATTTCTACTTAGTAGAAATGTTAGAACTTGGAATATAAACGGAAATGAAACATCAATAAAATGTCCACCTGAGACGCACACCGTTTCCATGAAAAACGACCTTTGTACTTAATCCCAACATACAATCAATACTCAGCAGTCCATTAATAAAAGGAAATGCAACCGGTAAATCAAACAAATGATAATGTTCTTCCTCCTAATCATAATCCAGATTCAATACAAAGAAATCAATTAAGGAATTATAGACTTGGCAGTTGCTATTTATTTAGTCTGGTTAAAGTAAAATAAGAATACATTGTTATAGGTCACGGACAAAAGCAAAAGATTAGCCCCAGACCAGTTGAAAATGGATTGAAAATAATTAATGTGCAGCTTTCGCGTTTTATCTCTTACTTTTAGCCCGATTTCATTTGCGTAAAGTGCGATAGGGCGCGCTACTGAGCGTCGACTAAGCCGCCCCAGTCGACGGCGGGCGTCGGCAGTTGCGTCTGGAAATATAGTAAGGTCGAACCGAATCCGATTGCGGCTTTAGCTCGAAAACGCTATCACTATAAATCCCCGAAATAGCCCACATCTATACGACATGCAATTTTGTTTGAGTATTCAAGGGCCCGTATCGCAAATCCGGCTACCATCGGCTTCTCCGCCCCCTCCCGCGCACGGAGCGTTCCGCGCACACTGGACGCCGGAAAAAGTGGCAAAACTTAATCCAACTTAGAGTTGCGCTTAGCGCCGGCTGAAACTCAAATGTTTATTTAGGGTCAGTTGATTCATCCAGTCCAAGCTTGTATGTACAGAGAGAATTAACATGTTCTTAGGTTTTGATTTTTATTTTCCGAGTATTGAAGGAACACGCTGTAGGAAAATTCATTTGTACATATAAACTACCCCCCGCGGTTTGAGCTGAGCGCCTGCAACACATCAAATTCCAATACTTTTTTGTTTCTCAGCCTATTTTCGGGCGCAATATCCAACCGCGGCCCCCATATGCGAAATTATTTGCCAGGATTCGAAGCGCGTAGATAAATTTGCATCCAAAAACCGAGGCGGGCATGTGTGGCATTCATCTATTAATGCACAGAATGGTACAACCAGTTTGCGCTCCGTTTGTGCCTGCATCCATCTACAATCAGCCAGTGAATTTATTTCTTTTTTGCACTACACAAAAAAATGTTACAATGCTCGAAATTGGATTTCTCTTGTGTGCTGACATCGTGTTCGAAATATTGATGATTAGAGAACCGTAAATGATGCTCGTTTTAGCCATAAACACATAAGTGAATTGAGTATTCCTCACCATTACCATATTACTTTCTTTTTGCATTTGAAAGATGGCTGGAGAAATGTTGGGAAGTTTTTCACCACGTGCGTTTCATAATTTCCCATCGAGACATCAAAGGGCGACGGGTTCGTCAAACGCGTTTCGTCAATTCGCGGCGATGGAAATATTACGAAGCCGTAAAAAGTTAGCTGTGTTGGCCCGGTTTACTTGCGTAATGCAATTTCGGAAATACAAGTACTCCGCATGCATTACCCCCATGCCGTTCACTTCGCCGGCATGCCAAAGCTTCGTCTCGCTCTTTTTTTTTTGCAAATTACCGAAACGAACCCACCGACAGTTATATGCCACGATGTAGATTGAGGGCGGAAAAGGCGGCGCTGGAAAGGATGGGCCGCCGGCCGTGGGGTGTATAGGTGCACGCGAACTGCGGATAAGCCCGCTGTTTCGGTATAATAATATTCGAAATGGGAAAGTTTCAAAAGTCTGGCGTTGGTCTTTTCAATTTATGACGTGCACCAATATGGAGATGAAGCATGCGAGGGCGCATCGTCAATATCGCTGTGGATGAAGGAGAGCAGGATGAAGGGCAAACGCAATTTTGACTGTATTTACGTAGAGCGTTTAATTTTCTATAAATATGCTCTCACGCAGGGCATGTTGCTGATATAAATTGGATTGGCCGCGCTTCATCAGCCAGATACAGCCTTCAATTTTTACTGCCCGGTTTTATCTGCTCCGATGGCACCGCTTCATCCCATCATCGCAAATCAATTTTATTGCCTGCGTCGAAATATAGCAAACGGCAAGTCAATTAGCGCGCGATTTCATTAGAGAGCGACACTAAAACGCGGCGCGGCTGCATGCCGGACTGATTGACCACTTAATTTGGCCTAATTATTATTGTATACGAGGCGGTTTACGGTTAGCAGTTGGACGATTGCGATTATGCGCGATCACGAGTATGCGAGTGCGGTGCACAGCAAATTGCCGCAGCGTCCGCATGCAAGCGGGCGTTTGGTAATTTGCATCGCCGGACCCGATGTTGATTAACCGAATATTGATTTCGCGCCGCCGCGATCGATACGCCTTCACGCTCTGCCGACGGTGGCACGCGAAACAAATGGAACGATTATGGCAGCGGCGCATTGGTCGACGAATTTGCGGAAATTTTAAAGCGATGGACGGTCAGGGATCACGATGATTGCGAAACGCGCGCGATTTGATTCCGGCCGGCACGCTGCAGGTTTAATCGATAGCAAGCCAATCGCAATACGATGCGAGGCGAGACCAAATGGGACGTCGTATCGGTCTTAATTAAGTTAAACTACCCGGAATGTCAGGACTGACGGTTGCGTGGATGCGAGGGTGAATCACGGCTACCGAAACGGTACCAGTCCACGGCCAAAGAGCCAAATTTATTCGCATGGGAACCGAATGTGACACCACATCACGTTGTATGCAAAATCAACTTGAATAATCGAAATTAAATCCGACGGCTTGCGATGCAGCTCGCGTTTGCTTCAAACGCGGATTTCATTTAAAATGCACATTTAAATCGTTAACGTAGATAGTTGTTGAGTAAATTTTATAATTACATTTTAAAGCACCAATTGCCCCAAAACACTTTTGGTCTTTACACTTTATTTAAATAAATAGTTGAATTTAAGTATGATACGACTTCCTGTTTGGCTGCTAATTTATTATTATGTATTTGACACTTCAAGGTAAACAAACCAAACACACTGCTTAAATTATATTTGAGGGCAGCACCATGCAGACCTACTTTATAAAAATCAAGATTCCAACTGGATGCACTGCGATTGTTTTGATCCAAAAACGTAAACAACTCTCACGTACTTTCCACTTCTTTGTTGGCCACATCCCACAATCTGCACTGCAGATTATCTATACTGGGATGGGCTAACTGTCCTATCCATACTTTTACTTGCGGAGATAGTACAATGAAGTATGATATATCAAAATGAGCTAGCCAATTTTTACCTAAACCACTCTCAATGCCCAATTATATAAATTTGCTACTACTATTTGGGTATTTCATAACTACATTTTATCTGTTTATTATTATGCAAAATTTTGCACCTTAAGGTAAGCAAACCAAACATACTGCTTCAAATACGTTTGAGGGCAGAACCAGACAGACCCACTTTCTAAGCATCTATACTTTACCTGGATGGACTGCATTTGTTTTGATCCAAAAACGTAAACAACTCCCATCTACCTCCTAATTCCTTGTTAGCCACACATATATCTCACACCACTGAATTTTAACCTGCATTTTGTTTCAATGTCCAATATCCAATTGCAGACGCATTATCACTAGAACAAGTCTATGGTGGGATAAGTTAACAATCCAATCCAAGTACTTCTATTTGTGGAGGTAGTACAATGCAGATTAGGATATATCAAAATGGCTTACCCAATTTTTACTTAGGTCACTCCACTCACAATTCCCAATTATATAAAACTATTATTGCTATTTGTGTATTTTACAACCACTCAAGGAAAGTAAACTAAACGCGCTGCTTAAAATACGGTTGAGGGCAGCACCATGCAGACCTACTTTATAAACATCAAGATTCCAACTGGATGGACTACGATTGTTTTGATCCAAAAACGTAAACAACTCTCACGTACTTTCCACTTCTTTGTTGGCCACATCCCACAATCTGCA
>JAODGC010000007.1:3284527-3415255 GCA_027574925.1 Ecitoglossa quadriceps | reverse complement strand
GACAAAGGAATCAAATAACAAAGAAGTATTTGCAACCATTGCGATTTATTTTCCAAGGTACACTATATATTAATAATTGTATAGTACTTTATTTTTTTGTATTTGACGTTTGCACAATTTTGTGGAATTTCTATATGCCCAACGTAATTCAGAATTATTTGAAATTCCTAGAAAACGTTCACACCAGAGCCAGGAACCGAACACAAGACCTCCGAGTTAACACATCCAGGGCGGTACCACTGAACCACATAACATGGCTGCTGAAAGCGGAAAATCAAGGCTATTAATGGTTAATTTCTAAACGTAAACAAAACAAAAATATCAAACTAAGTTAGTAATTAATGCTGTGAAGGAAGACACGTAAATTCAGCAAGAAAATGAACGATAACCATCCTTCACATCATTAAAGATAACTACCCTAAAAAATTTTCAAACAGATTCTTCTCGAAATGTAAACAATAAATTGAGTTATTTTTATTCAAAACCATTGTATTAGTTCTAAAAAGAACTATTTCTTATTTGGCCCATGCCAGGGAGCAGCAGGATAACGTTCTCTTTGAATAATCATAAGAGTAACTGTAAAAACAACAAAAATAACATTGTACACTTCTTTTTTTATAGCACCATATCTTAAACTGTCACCCTAAGATCATATAAAAACAAAATATAATAGACATCTTATGATGTACCAATGCCCACCCATTATAATGATTCCACTAATCAATATTGATGCTTCAATTTACTGTTTTTCGGTCGCAACAGGTGCTCTCGTAAAGCGGGCAACATTAAACTAGAACGATCTATTGAACCTCACTAGGTTATGTACTGTCGTTCACAATCGAACTCTACACAATTATACTTGATGTAAAAAGAAAGAGAAATTCTCCTTCAATTATATTACCTTTAGGAACTGTTGTCAATCCTTCATGCTCACAAAAAATTCTTTAATTTTGTACAATATGTTTAGCATAATAGCGATGTGTGTGTTAGAATATGATATGTACAGGCAACTTATTATTTACATTGCCTGAATATTATGGAATTTTAATGATTTAGAATGTCTTTGAAGAATACCTGAATCCCGAAGGAATTCAGAAAGCAAGAGATTTCAATCCAGACGAGCAGGAACACGAATCGTAACCAACTGCGCCAACAGCTTCCAATAAATGCTGATGTCTTATAGAAATATCGTAACATTCAATATGCTGTTACTAATGATACTGAAGTATATTTATTTAGTTAGAACAATTTTGCTGCCATATAAAATCTAGTGACACCATGTTGTTTCAATAGCACACAAAAAATTAATTTTGAAGTAACATCATGTCAAATTTTTGTGAATGCGTTCGCTCTCCAAGGTGCGCTTCAGGTGGCGGCGACAAAATGGGTGATGTTGAAAATGGCAAAAAAATCTTCATGCGAGCTTGCGCCCAATGTCACACAACTGAATCAGGCGGCAAACATAAGGTTGGTCCCAATTTGCATGGACTAATTGGCAGAAAATGTGGCACCGCATCGGGCTTTATGTACACTGACGCTAATAAAAAAAAAGGTGTCACGTGGAGCAGAGACACGTTGGATATTTACCTAAAAGATCCTAAGAAATATATACCAGGCACCAAAATGGTTTTTGCTGGACTGAAAAAGGATAAAGACAGACAGGATCTGATAGCATATCTTGAGAAAGCCACAAAATAATCAACAATGGTTGGACCAATTATACAACTATATAAGTATACAACTTCTACTTGTAAATACTTTTAAATAAAGGAGGGAGGTCGAGTGCATACTTGGTCTTTCCTAGAGTGTGGTATGAACAAAGGTAGGTAACACATTAACGCTTCAGTTAAACAAAACATTGTTTTTATAGAAGTTTAATGATACAGTCACTACCGTGTATAAAGACATATAACAAATGTAGATTGAATATCGTTCATTATAATAATTCGCTAGGTAATTGATTGAAATAGAATTAAACCTGTCCACCTCATAACCAAGCTTAAAGGTGTACATATTTCTATAAATGCTGACATAATAAAATGCAATGATTTGTTACTGAAAAGCTGTTAATACAAAAAGCTCACGATATTGCATTCCACAACAATTATTTACTTCATTTTCACATAATGTCCGTCCAAACCAACTAACATATTTAACTAAAACTGTTAAGTTGATGATAGTTATTTCAAAGATATTGTTTGAAAATTTCCGCAATGGCCAAAGATAAACGTTTAAATCATGAAATAAATATTATGACATATTTAAAAATAATCTTCATTGTTGTAAATTAAATAAATAATACATATACATACGCATTGTATAGTCAAATTCTTCTATCTATCGCTTTAACAAGATATCTTAAAAAAATATATCCTTATGTTGTATAATACTTACGCCAACCTCATTAGATAGCTAAATATATGTATGTACATTCGATAAGTATATGACGAATCGGACAAGACATAATAAACAACATCTTTAGCGATTTATAATAATGAACAACATACGAATCAAAAGCGTTCGTTATTATTGCACGTACAGTATGAGTTTCTAATACATTAAATGACCCATCGCTCTTGCGTCTACCATTTCTATCAGATTTCAAATTCGCGCAAAATTGCCATGATACATTCGTTTCTAAATTGCGTGGAATGTGACGTTAGAAAATATTTGAAAAAGTTGCCAGCATTGTTCCTTCTACTTGGGTCATTCAACCACCAGTTACATCCTACTGTATGTAGTTGATAATACAAATAAATACTTCTCATGTTTACGAATAAATCAAAAATTGTATAGCATCCACGAAAACAACGTCCATGAATTCTCTTTATAAGGAAACCACAGTTGTTATGGTTCAGGCACAGGCGCACGAATTGATTTCGGATATCCATTGATTTCCATACCAATGAAATCTAACAATTTGCCTTCCTGTCACATCGATGAATATAAATTAATAACTTACGTTTAAATAGTTGATAACAAACAATTTCATTTATACAAAATGTCGCGTCCTGCAATGCAGATCCATTCAATGTTCGTAACTCCAAAAATATTCTCTTGTCATTCAAGTAGTTTCAGTCTCAATTGGACTCTCCTAAATAATGAGAATGTGTTAGAATCTGATTTACTGACATTGCTATACAACGCACTGACGATCACTTACTTCTATGCTTTCCAAGTCCCCGGATTGTGATTCATGATGAACAGATCCTTCGGAATCATGATGATTCGTTTGTGAAGTATGCAAATTGCAAGTTTCATGCAATTGTTCTCTCAATCTATGAACCTCTTTCCGCATTTTCTCGCCCTCTTCGTCTTTCTGTTTCACTAAGCTCTGAAATTATTAAACGAAATTTAAAATATTGACTAAAAATTTAGAGATAAATTGACTTACTAGCAAGTTTGTGAGCTGCGACTGAAGTGTTGTGGCGATAGACTGTATTTTAGAAGCAGGTACGGAAGGCACATGATTTTGTTTCGACGGCAGCTCGTTACTAGTGCACGATGGTTGTTTCCCGCCTGTTGCAGCAACGGCATCAGCCTCTGTTATGTTCATTGAGTCATTCACAGCCGATAGAAGTTTGTGCACTAAAACGTTAAAAATAGCGTGTGTTGGGAAGATTCGTTTGCATGTATTGCAGGTGATAAGCTACCTTGATGTAAAGAAGCCAAAACCATTTCGCACGGTTCCGCATCGGATCGCTTCTCGCCGACCATGTCTGCAATATCGCGATAATTTTCGTGGGGAATACTTAATAAATCGGCGACTAACACTTCTTTGTCAGCCAATGCTTTCTTGACCTCCTCATCCTTCCGTTTAATTTTTTCTACAAATACACAGCACGAAAAATCAGTTATAAGCCTAGGGAAAAAAAGAATTGTATGTGCTACCTAAAGGAGTCAGAATAGGTTCAGCAGTATGAACAGAAGTTTCGGCCACCTGCACCTCAGAAGGTTCGATCAAAGACCAATCATTTGGAGTTAGTACCACAGTACTACCTTCACCAGCTAAAAACGTTGAAAGAAACCATTAAAACCATAAATAACACTCAAATACACACAAACAAACGCCCAGTAGGTGCTGGTTACAGAGAATAATATCAACCACGTGTACCTGCGTGAATGACCGGTACCGTTGGATCGCCTTCAGGATTTGCGGATTTATCTATTACGTCTTCTTCTAGTGCGGCACTGTTTCTCTGGCTACTGCTGCTGCTCGGTGCCAATTCGATCTCGCTGATCGGTTCAGTCTGTTCGAGGGATTCTGGCTTGGGCGCAGACAATTCCTGAGGTGCTTCCTCTCCAGCGTCATGAGTACGTTCATTCCGTTTGCTCTTCCCATCTTTGGACTTGAACGGTTCGCTGGCGTCCGCCAGATACTTAAACCATCTGCAACAAGAATGTTTGTTTTAATAAGTCTATCTGTTTAGTTTATTACAGACGCCCCAAAGCCGTACTTCACATTATTAAACATTTTCCGCAGGCAACTGCGCAATTATGTTTTACATGCGTGTTCACCAAAAGCAGATTGTTTGGTAAAAACTATTTTTAGCGTATTACAGCACACATTATTCGAATACTGGCCAACGAAAATCTATGCAAATTGAAAGGCAATGCGATCAGCAGAATCTGGAACCGCCTCCAACAGTCCTGAATGTGTTGGATCTGTAGTCGTTCAGATTAAAGTAATTTCGACTTAAATAAACCGAGAAATTAGAATTTCTGTCTGTCAGAATAAACATAAAACGGAGTTCCAACTTGTTCATAAACTTTTGAATTATATCATTGATTAAACGTGATAAATATAATCACATTATTGAATGTCGAACATAAAAAAAGGACCATCAATAATACCTGACAATGACACTTCCTCGCCGTTTTTCACTGCCATTTGGTAGCAACTTCGTACCACAGGGAACATTCAAACTTCCACGTCGTTGTACAGTAGCCAACAATTGTTTACTATCTTCTAATGATAGCGATTTGCGCCTTTGAGCCATTTCAACTTAATTAAAAGTGCAACGACAAATACCAAGAAAACCGTCGCATTAAAGATTGCTCAGTTGTTCAACAATCACATTCAATTCCAGAAGCATTGACTTAGCGCAAAGGTGCGAATGTTATCAAGAGTCATCAAAAAATATTCCATACAATACATTTCCAAATAATAGAACCGGCGCGACTGCAAACGTCTGCACATTGCGATATTGTTGATTGATTGATTGTTCAGTAGTGAATCACGAAATTTAAAAGAAATATATCGTATTTATTTTAAAGACACTATACTGTAAACGTATTTTTCTAAATTTAGTTCTGCCTGTTTATACTGTATTTATTATTTTCATTATGACCAAAGTGAATATAATGTTTACATGTTTTCACGACAGTCACATTTCGTAAACACCCAACTGAAAGTTTATACGCCCCAACACAAAGTTCCGCTTTGCATTATAACTGTAATATAATACGTTATTTAAATTAGAAACTTTTCCGCAAAATACACTACTTTTGAAACAATTGCAGTCAACTTCGCTGAATCACGTATAATGTTCACTCAGAAAGGAAACATTCAAGATGAATAGCTGGATGTAACGTCTTATAAGATAATTATCCTCCCAACTAATTTACATGCTTATTTGGTTTTCGCCTAGCCAAGTGCAATATATTTAACTGCCCCGTCACTTGGTATCAATTGTATTTCACTCAACCGCACATTCCATAAAGAGTGAAATTAGGAGTCAAAGACAGACGCACTTAATTTTTCGATCACAATATTATTGTTATGCACTAAGCAAACAGTTTTCCACGACGACGGCATGGAACTACTTGCCTATCGATTTTTTTATCGTCTAATATTAGTTGATACTAAATTATTGAATCTAAAATGTTAGATATTGGCTTAACGATCGCAGATTGATTTCGAATGACGTATTAGGTTTTTTAAAAACACTACTGCACGCACTAACTGCATAAAATGTTAAAAATCTCGAATAAACACTCCGGTACTTTGTAAAGTCCGATCTGTCTTATTCTATTTTGAAATACACAATTGCGCGAACTGGGAACCAAGTTTTAGACGAATGACTACAATGAATATTCAGATTTAACAGAGGCATTATAAAATCTCCCAAGGAATTACAGCATCCTTATATTATTTATATATAAAAAAATAATACCGAAACGCGACGCTGCGATATGCGGTGCCAGCAAAACAATTTCGACACGCGTATTCTGAAAGACCGCTTGAACTAGCAAACGCTAGAACGCGACATTGAATTGCACCCGTCAACGCGCAAGGAGAACAGTCCGCCGTGGACAAACATTCGCGTCTACTTTGCAAAACTGAGAATCTGCGTCTGAGAAAAGTGCGTGGCTTGCTAGGATCCTTATTCGCGTACGAGTAGTTTGCTCTACCGATTACTCATAAAGAAAAGACCTTGCCTTGGTTCATAATCCTAAAGCAACAAATATGTAGCTATACTTTAAAAGGTTGCGTCAAATAATCCAAACAAAATCATTTTAATTTCCCACTTTGGCAAGTGATATATTACCACTGTAATTTATCGGAAAAATAGATAAATAAACAGGCAGTAGCAAAACCGAGTTTGCTCGGCCTACTGTCCAGAAGAATTCTCCCAAAACACATTTCAAAGCTCACCCCGATACAAATATTATCGTTAAGCAGAACGCAATCACAGCTCCTTTCAATATTCCATCACTGAAGTTACACTGCAAACAAACTACGTCCTCGACAGTAAGTTCGCGCATTTGTGCTCACTACCTTCATTTAAATTTTGTGCCGTTACATTATGTAATTCTGCGCTATTGATTCATTATTAGCGGCGCACCGCAATGCAATAAAGTCTATTAACTGTACCATCCATGTTATTATAATAAAAACCATTAGAAACTGGTACAACCGACCTAGTTTCTAAATAAAGAGCATTCAAATCAGTTCAGAAAAAAAAACGAATGCATTAAAAAACCGAATAGTGGCGAGTTCAACAAAGAAAAATGTTACTCACGTTTTCCGCTCGGCTTCATCGGGACATTGGATTTCGTACATTTGACTTGTTTGTGCATTACTTAGAAGAAACAAACACGTCAAATCTGTAATTTACGAATAGAGAATTTATTATAAGAATACAATCATCAGACTCATCAACTAATATCAAACATATAAATTTGCAGTGAAGCCTCCGACTGACTGAGACATAATTTACAAAAATACTGGCTTACCTGCAGCGTTAGGCCGACAGATTAAACCAGATAACTTAATAACTGGCGTCTTATTGGCAAAGCGATCTCCTTCTTTGTGTAGTAGTATCACAGAGTCTTTTAACAATAACATGTGCACTGGAACAGTTTTATTCTGTCTTTTTAACATCACGGCGCCTTCACGAACAAGTACCCACCCGTTGAACTGCAAATCAGAAAATGTCAGTCGCATGAAAAAAGTACAACGCTCATACACACATTATCGGGAGGGTTGTCCATGTGACTTTTAATATCCTCCAACCGACTGTGATTGTATGCGGCTGCAGCTGCCTCGTTGGTTTTGTTTAAAATACCCTTGATTTTGTTCAATGCCACCTTCAAATTGTCAAGTTCGGCGGCACTCAATTCAGGGTTCGAACGCATCAGCGTCTCCTGAATATCGATCAGTCGTTCCACCAACAGTTTGTACTTTGTCGTTCTTTGCATTTCTTGCGGAATGAGTTGTTGCAGCTGAAGTCGTCTACATAGATTGTTCTTCTCGCATGATGCCAGAACACTATCAAACTTCGAGTCCTTCTTACGTTTTTCCAAAATCAGCTCAAGTGCCAGATGCTGCTTCTCGCAGAAACGGGCCACCGCCAAGGAAAACTTATTGCCAAGATCTCCATCGAACTGTAAATTCAATCATATCATCGCTAAAAGTGAAAAAGTAGAGATGAATCCTTACCAGTCCAATCAATAAGTCGCCAACGTTAGGTACAACAGGGTGCTCGGCCCGCTTTTTCTTCATGGCCGTGTTAAATTGATTGTGAACAGCCAACACCTCTGGCAAATTCGCAAAGACTAGGTTTAGCTCGTGTTCAGAGATCACCTTTGTTTCGGCAATGTTCTTTCGAAACACTTGATCCAAAACTTTCAAGTTCCGAACATGTGTACGCTCCGTATGGAAAAACTCTGTAAATAACAAACATAAATTGTTAAAAAAAAAATGATCTGTAATTATTTTTAACTAACCATTAATAACATCTTGTCTAGCTTTTTCCTTGGCGTGAAGGGCGGACAGTTGTTCCTCGGTAAGTGTGCCCTTCCAATCAGGTGGATCGGGTTCGACGTCCAAATCGCTATCGTCTTCTGCATTGCTGAAGCCTTCGATTGACCTAAAATATATCAGTCACATTAAATCAACCCTTATAATTAAGCTACTGAACACTAGCCTAACGATAGCTTACCTTGAACTTATACTACTATTCGATGAACTGCCTGAACGCTCCTGAAAGGTACCCGTTGAATCGTTGAAAGTCAACGCCTCGCTGAAATCACAATAAAATCACATTGATATTTGCATATTCAAAATGTTGACGTCTCTCCATGTCCATAATCAATGCCAATAAGTTAGCACGACGCAAAAGTCTCCAAGATTTAAAGATAATTTTCTAGACACTTAATGATTGATTACTCGAAAATGGACTCCATCCCAGTTCGTAACTTTAACGAGGCCGTAAAAATCGTTGCTGGAGCGGCTTGGTCAATGAAGCAATAAGCGCCAAAGGGAAACGTTGTTGTCGGGTTCAATTTTACAGACTCACGAACTAATTATAAGGAAGAAGAACCAAGACGAAATTTGTTTTCACAAGGAAATTACGTAGTTTCAACGCGCGAAATAGCAACAATCAAAACGAGAAATAATACCTTTCTTGGAATGACGATTTGCGCGGTCCGTCTTGCACCGGGTTGTTATTAAGACTGGCACATTCCATTATAATGTGTCGCCGATACATCCACAAAATGTCACAATTTATCAAGAGATTCAACAATCTTACAAAGTATGCGAGTCGTATCAAATTTATATGTAATTACAAATAATTATTGATAATTAGTTACCACAAAATTGTACATTTTAATTGATCAAGAGGCACGTTTATATTGTTTACAGTCGCGATTTTGTGTGGGCGTTAAGGAATCGCGAATCCTGATGACGTCGGCAGACAGGGGTTAATGTGAATTTTCGCCAACCTTGCGATCTATACGGGGGCTAGTAGGCGGTATGAAAAGCGCAAGCGTGTTTTCACCTTCGCCTTTCACCACGCCATGCGAAAATGCACTAAACACACGCCAATTTCACCCGCGTGCCCACAGTGTGCAAACGGAGGCGTGTATTTGAACGCACTATGAAGTCTCGAAACGCGCGCGCCGATCCACGGTTGGATGAAAATCGACGAAGCAACTGTCTGTCGGAGACTGCCGATACGGAGGCGGCTACACGACACCATCGGCGGACACCAAAGGCACCGCGTAAACCGCCCAAAATTTCCAATGTAGAAATTCTGCAAATAAATATCACTCACCCAGAGCGCAGAGGATCGCTGACGTTTCGTTTTTGTTTCCGATTCTGAAAAATGCAAATCAAAATATTATACTAGCAACAATTAGTGAACAAAATAATCGACAACATTTTGATATATTTATCTAGTAAGAAAATTTTCCGTTGTAAAAACAAATGGTTTGTTCTATATTCGGATCTGTAGTAAAGTAAATCAAATGTCAGTCAAGAATTTGAGTTGCAGCTGACCTTCAGAATTACAGAGTTGTAAGCCTTGCAAATTTATTTCCTCAAAATCAAAGAAAATCTGTAGATATCCCCTTGTTATGAAATATACTACTTGCTTCCATATGATGAATGCCACGTATTTGTATTTATTTAATCCATCTTCAATGTTTCCACCTTCAATGTTTGATATTCTTATCAGAGAAAACATATGCACTGTAGCCGCATGCATAAATTGTTAAAAACAAGATTTTCTGAGTGAATTGAGCGAATCTTTAACAATGGACACGTTGATATTTTGTGGGATGGTCTTTCTTGTCGTTGGTAAGTGTAGACATTTTAATATTACGTTTATATCTAAATTGTGTTTGGAAACTACAAATCATAATTTTTTAGCGCTTGTCGTGGCCAATCCTTCGGGAAATGATTGTGAGTGCGACGATCTCTGTGATGAAAGTTTTTATGAACTAATCGAGCGCAAAGTAAGAGAAGCAATGTGTTTTAATTGCTAATAAGAATCCAAAGACTTGTTAAACTTTGGCAGAACAATAGACACATCCGGCTGCAAACAAATCCTTGACTTTATTTTTAACGCTTCCTATCACTTCGTTTATCTACTGGTGTAGTGTCAGTAAATGAACACTTGCAATTACTCAAAATACTAAACTACAAGTCATCAAAAATGTATTCCTCACCTTTTCTGACGGCTCCTTTACACTTTCCGATCGGTTGATGTGGTTGTTTTGTCTTTGTTTGTTTCCTGTTGTGGAAGCAGGTAGACTTGCCGAACTAGAAAAGAACGCAAACGGTAAGTAGTTCCTCCAAGGCGTAAACAGAGACGCAAAAATATAGTTTTAGAATAAATATTGACACAGTTACTGGGATATGACTCATGATTTAACCCGTTTTAAAATCCACACAAAGTTGATTAACATCATTTGCACACCTCTTTCCAGACTTTTTGAAAGCCGGCGATGGCTTCCGGGACACAAACAAATGTTCACTATCCATAGTCCTAACATCCATAAAACACGGAATAAATTAATTGCAGATATTGCGATAACGTCACTTCGTCCCCATCACGTTGGGGAATGACTGGGTTCGACAACAGTACCAAACTCAATTTTGATATCGTTTTGTTATCACCAGCAGTAACGATAACTTGGTATAAAAATTCCGGTTCATGTATAGAAATTTAGATAATATTTCATTGCACAATTCGTAATCGTAAGAAATTTTACGGTTGTGCTCTAGAATAATATGCTACACAAAGCAAACGGCTTACCTTCGAATGGGAGCATTTTCATTCTCAGCATCTCCTTGACCTTGAACGTCAGGATCTCTACATTCCTCCCGGAATGCGTCTGGACGTCTATCCGAAGGCGTCCGCGTGACTGGATTTCCGGGCTTTGATTCTAGAGTGAAAACAGAAAATGTCAGAACCACGCAAAATGCTATAAATAAAAACACATAATAATTTGGCACATCTGCTAATTTCACATATGAAATCGTAGGTAAGACTTATGACTCATTCAAGCAAATAATGTTTCCACCTCATTTTACGTAAGAAAAATCTTAATGTCTTATGTAAGGCGTAAAAATAATCCATGTTAATTTATAAAATAAACATGATTCATTCTCAACTCCAACAATTTCTTGCCAATTCTTTGCTCTGTGACGATTTTGAAAATTCAGCTTATGGTTTGTAATAAGTCTTCATGTAGTTGCATTTGTAACATGAACTGATGGCTCGTACAAATTGGCGAAAACTGCTGATTCGCACGCAGCAGACTGTAACCAATTCGTCGTACCAAAAGTTTGCTCAACTTGCTTCCAGAGTTGACATAATAAAGTCGATAAGTCAACGCACTGTCGAAATGAAGAACAGGGAAAATTACCTGGAATAATTACACTCGGAATACAACTCGTTCTTCGATTCATATTATTGATATAAGCATTAGCGGCCACATTATTGTTTAATGTGTTGATGTAATCTTGAGATCCATAGGTTTTAAGCATCGCAACTTTGTTGTTTTTGTAATTGTTCTCAAATGCCATAAAGTCGAACTCATCCTCCACTGATTTGCTATTGCTAGAGTGTTTCTTCCCGTCTAGAATCTTACGTCGTGTACGCCAAAGGCTTAAGTTGATGGCACTGCTAGATTTTGACTTAGCCAAAATCGGCTTTTCATCAGGTACGATATACGGGTCGTTCACGGGAGCTTTCTTAGGTGTTATCACGTTACTGACAGGTCGAGGCCTTATAAATTCCAAGTTTGAAGTCTGCCGCAGTAAGTGAAAACTTCTTCTCTCCTCAACATTTCCACTATCCTTCGATTTCTTTTCTTTCTGTTCCCTAATGTCCGGCATGGAAGGAACTACACTCACACAATTCTCTGTTTTTGGTTTACAAATGCGGCTTCGCACACGTTTTAGTACGGAATTAGGTGTCCCTACGACTGGGGCCTTAAACTCGGGAGGATTATTCATCTTGGGTTTCTGCAATTTCGACTCGGACCGTTTGACGGTTTTTCTATCTGATTTCTTGTCATTCGCACACAATACAGTGACATTTCCATTCTCGTTGACGTCAAACTCGGTCATCCTACGGTCACTTACTTCACTGCTTACGCTCTTCCCCAAGGAAGATCTGAATAAATCACTCAGCCGTCTCTTCTTGTCCTTGGGATCATTTTCCTTTGTCGATCCCATAAGAAAAAAGCCACTATGCGTACGCGGTAATTGATATATCTTAACACTTTCAGTAATGCCGTTAACAAAATTGTCGTTAACAATACTGTCACTATATCGTTTTAATGGATCTGCGGGTGACACTGCGTCGTCATTCTGTTTTTTCCTCAACACAACATCTGCTGTTGCGCCGTCGTCATATTGAGTAATTAGCGGAGCCTCAGACCCCTTTGCGATTTGATCTTCGCTAAGTTTACAACTCACTTTGATATCTTCAATTAAATCGGGTGCTTTGTGGTCCACCACATCAACGCTATCCTCTTTTTGAACACGTTTACTACCCTTTGGAGTGGACTTATTTGTGTTGTTTTGTTTAGCATTTTTCTTTGACGTTGGGTTAGTATGTGTGGAAGGCGTTATGCCGTTGTCCAATTTTTTATCGCCTTTACGTTTCCTTTGCGACTTCGATGAGTTGGTTTTGCAAGGATTTCCAGCATTCGAATGCTTGCTACGTGTATCCGCTTGTTTCGACCACATTGTGCACTTTTATAAACTAAATTAAAACATCACTTTTAATAAGTTAATGCCAGGTGATGCATGGCACTGCTACCATCTTCCAGCGCGCACACACGCGGTTACTTCGAAAACCCGATACTTCTATTCAACATATCCGAAAAAGTACTATCGAGATCAAATATTTTCGAAAGCTCGCGATTACTCGTTTTGCTGCGTCAATGCATGTGGTATTAATTTGTCGATGATGCGTTAATTTTGTACACGACTTGTAAACCCACTTAGCGGTCGTATAGCTCGCGTGGGACTGAAACTGGCGTCGAAAAGTTAACGCAGAAACAATCTGGTACAACCAATGCCGCCTTGTGATCCAGACGAGTAGAACTCCTTTAAAAAAATAAGGATCGCATCCGTTGGTGCTCCCAATGCTGTGGTTTCTTTTCCACAAAGCGCAAAATCTTTTTGCCATATGTTGCGTCGACAAATAAACATTTTTATATATTTGTGTGAGTATTTAAAACCCGTAAACGAACAGAATATTCTGGATGTAAAATATAAGTTAAATAAGAAAATAAGAACGTACTTACAACTTTAAAACAAGCAGTAACCATAAAATAGTAGCATAAATCGAGCGATAATTGCAATCAATTCGTGTGATTATGGTCTGTGGACCGTGCAAAAAAATATCCATATAAAATCCATGTTTTTTGCAAGGTGCCGAAATACTATAAGAGCGAATAAACGTAGGAAAACAAATATACTAGCTGTATGATGTGTGGCATTGACTAGCAATCCAAATATTTTCTCCGAATGGATGATTTTGTTAGCTTGTGGGTTTTCCGCTACTAATCCACATGCGATACCTACTGTGTACATTTGCGAGATAGCAAATTCATTTGATTTGGCTAGATATTTACTTTCCATAGCATTGACTGCCTTCTTATCACTACACATTCTATACACGATTACAAAAAAACGGAATGCTGTGCAGCCATTTAGAGAAATATGTCAAGTTCGGTGAACATCTGATTTATGAGTCAGCGTTGTTCGCCATCATGCAACAACCAAACAGCTTTATTTACTGTTTTATTTACAATCCTGCGAAAATAATTTGTGATAATGCAGAGAACCTTGGCGCATATAAAAAACCGATGTCGTTTCAACACCAGTAAAAACTGAAAACGTATTTGAAACTAAAGAAAAATGTTCCATCGTCGCAAATAATGTACTTAGGAATTTACAATTATATTACGATAAGTGCGTCGACACTTCTTATTCACACAATAGTCATTTTAGCAAGAAAATGACGAACGCATCACCGCAATATCCGGCAACCATTAAACAAACAGGCGCTGAAAATTAATCGAAGGCTATGCTACTTGCAAATTAATGTCGTTTGACAGCAAACAGAATATTATCAATTGGAGTAATGATTCAGTAAGTGGTCGGAATATCCCGCACAGGCCATAAAGAAACATGTTGAACAAAATGTACTCTTGATTGACTATATTCGGCATGTCTTAATAAAGAAGCCCTTGGAGCAATAACACAATGAAAAAACTCAATCAGTGCAGCGAAACTGTCCTATTTCTGGAATTGATGCCGGACAGTAATTAAGAGAATATAAACGAAATGCTCAATTGAACTGGCATTCTATTTATATTCGATCTATGCGACAATGTGCGTTGTGGGCATAGAATTCATTTCGAGACAGTAATGTTTTCGCCGTTATTCCTACATTCAATGCAACAACAATGTTATTAGAGAAGACGTACATTTTCGATCAAAGAGAGCCAATGGTACCACACTGTGTTCTTTATTGCTTATTGTTAGTGACATTTCGTCGCCAAGCTGAGCACCATTTCGGCCACATTGTGTTCTATATGGCAGATACGACCGACACGCGTGTTAAAATAATTCGCGAACACGTTGAAAAAAACCTGCTATTGTTCTATCCAACAATCACTTTTTACAATTCAGCAGCATGCAACGGTTGTAAAGAATGTATTAAAGTCTTGTTAGCTTGGCATAATGTAGTCAAGTTGCAATTTTCTGTTTCATGTTGCATTGTAAGTATAATTTCAAGTGAAGTGAATGGCAAGCAGAGATAAAGAAAATGGTTTATAAAAATCAGAAAATATCTCACTTTGCAAGAATCAGATAAAACTGTGATTGCATTTGCAGCGTTGAAATCGCTAAAAGCAGTTGTAATGAATTGTACCAACTTAATCTAATTGGAATTGCATGCAGATAAAGGAACATAAAATATTTAGAAGCACTTGAAAACGATTAAGGCCTAGACTCACATTTGAAATAAACATTCGCATGTCGTATATGCAAGACATTATATAACATGCAGATATTACACTCATGTTTGCAATTGTCCACGGTAAAAAGTATGATTTAATGCCAAAGCAAACAGCTAAACCTCAATCAAAATTGTTTCCGAAGCAGTTGTAAATATTTTCATTGCGATTGCAAAAGCCGACGCAGTGTTTTACATGGTTTGTTTGCAAACCTTCCTACCAGCCAACGAATATAGCATTCTCATACATTAAACATTTTAATTGCAATCGTGCATTGCTTAATCATTCGTCATCTCATGTTTTCAATTGCTAGGCAGTTGAGGCCAATGATGCAGAAATCCCACTCGCCCCACTCTGTGCAAATGGACCCAGAATACGCGTCGATAATCCTCGATAATACAGCACCTGCAACGTCATTCGATTCTTAATCCAGCACAAAGAATGCGTCGTGCGTTTCGATTGTTATAAATATCACCGGAAGTAGACTTCCGCACTGCCTGACAGATCGCCGACCGAATTTAAGTGCTCTGCCAATGTTTTATGCAACGTGTATACGCATAGATGGATTCAATCGTTTATCGCAGCTGAAAATCGCGCGTTCTTCACATTTGGTCTTCGTTTTTATGCAGTAAATTGCACTGCAACGACCTGCAACTGCCTCGCACCATGTTCGCCAAAGTGTCGTCGTACCGCGCCTGAGTTTCGCCGGAGAATTGGCGTAATTGAAACGACAAACAGACGCTCGCGACGTCGTGCTCGAGTCAAAACAGTGTTGGAATTTGCTTTTCATATTCGCGCCGCAATACACATCGCGAAATAAAACATGGTCGACATTGAACAAACACCGTGCTGGTATTTGCTTATCGCGAAACACGATGCGTGTAATATTAGTAAAAGCACACGGGTTTTGTGTAAACATCCAACACACCGGACCCCCAATCTGCATGCATGCGCATTAATTTTGTCACTCGCCCATTATTGTTTAAGTAACCCTGCGTGTTATGCAATAATGTCGTAACACAACTTTCGATTGTGGTCGTATTCCTCAGTATACCCCATACTAAGCGTAGTGTGCGCGCTGGAAGATGGTCGTACTGCACATAGGCCCTGCACTCGGCGTGAAATAATAACACACGTTATTTTAAAAACACTGTTGAAACACAAAGTGCACTACGTAACGGCACACACTCGCTGTTTGTTCTTCGCCTTAGGTTTACTCACACTGAGTCGCGTATTCGCGCCGGCATCACACACAACTGAAACGGACGACGAGCATTACCAACTCGCGACCGCGGTCCAACTAAAGGAACGAGTTAAATGCGACCGGCAATAATAAAATGCAATGACTAACAGAAACCGAGCAGCTCGTGCATTCGGTGAGCGAGGAGCGCGCTTTGTATTATTCGTACATCAACGTCGGGGAGTACTACGAGGCTGGCGCACGGTGAACCTGCATTTGTTGTGCCGAGTGGTCGAGCAGGTATACTACTCCGGGTATACTACTACACCTTCCACAGCACGATGACACATCGCGCTCACAAAATTCCACGCGACGATTCCCAACGCGAGACAATGGGATTCTCTTCCGTCGATTTCGGTTTCGACAACGCGCGGAGGAGTAAACGTGGATCGCGACGTACCGAAGAGTTCTTTAGACAGTGACGCGAACGCAACGCCTGCACAAGCTGCACATTGCACGACGATCGCGAAAGAATCGGCTGGCGTCCGGGACTCGTGGCGGTCGTAAGCCCGGCGGATTGCTTCGGAGCGCTACGATGTTTTTGCCCCCTACTTCGAGCACATAGCTCAAACAAAAAGAGTGCGAGAGCACGATGCCCGCACCGCCTGCATTAGTCCGAAACCATGGATGATCGCTGTGCCACTGGAAGTACTCTGCGAGCTTTCAAACCACCGAAGTAATTTCGTGCGGGCCCCGGTTACTATGGTGCCGAGACCACGCTTCCAGTCATAACATTGTGGTGGATGAAATTTTTCACTGGCAGTTTCCGAAACGCAACTCACCCCAATGACCCCGAGGGACCCCCCTTGGGAATACCTACTATACGATACATAAATATACTAAAAATACGTCATATTATCAACTTGAAGTCACAGAAAATATCGAATCATATTTGTTTGTGCATCACCGGAAATACACCCATGCGAAATGCCAGCAAGTTATATAATTATAAACATAACATATTTATTCCTCGCTGATAAGATAATAAGAAAAATGATATATTGAGAAAACAAATTTTATATCCCAGGGAATAAATATTATAACAAGCACTCTACGTGTATATGAAATATAAGCTCCAGACTCTCGGCTGATTGATTTACTAACAAGCATAAGAAGAAGATACGTACCTCAATGCAAACAAGGAGCAACTTATAAATGTTATTAAATTAAATGCTATTTGCCGCTAGACCTCTAAAGTACGTTTGGTTGCCTAACTTAATCACAAAATTGTTTGAAGTAATGTTTGCACAAAAAAGCAACTAAAAATAAATTCGAATATATGCTTCGAAATTACACATCTTAAAAAACTAGTTTGAAGTTTAAAAATACAACAGAGGAAATCATATGTTTTGGGGGACGAGTAGGATATACCTTAACTATTTAAAGCACGCACACACCTGGTTTAAAAAAAAAGTGCCTTTCGTTACTAATCATCATTGCAACCCGTAAAATATATTTGCATTGCAAAAGCTATAATTATCAAGTGTTATGGTCATTATCTACGCTTCTTTGCCAATAGTGCGGTATACCGCTGTCACTCAAGTAGATATAAATATTCGATGTTGGCTCTACACAAGCCTAAGTTGTTTCGAGTGCCGCACCAAAAGTATTCGTGACGCCTGGGCAGCGATTACATTCGGGGCAGCAGGAAGTTTCATTCATTAATTGGATGAAAATGCCGAGTGACGCGACACGTGCCAAAATTTATTGCGGGTACACTGGTGTTGCATGGTACATAATATTAACATCTTCAATCCAAGGCAGCGCGGGTATTTCCTTTGCCTAGCTGGACGCGTTAGCATTTCCGTAAATTATTCATAAACTGCGACATGTGTAATTCAGAGTGATCGCGGCAAATGGCAACGTCGCTAGGACATTTTCATCTAGCGTCATACAGTATAAGAGAATTCCGTCCGAGATCTAGGGGGTTTATTATGACGCCATGTTTCAGACGATTCCCTTTCACCCACGCGGCAGTAGCCCTCATAGCAACAGCATTAAATGAACCATCTATATTCCCCATTGCACACGGCATTCCGAGTTAACGGGGTGTCGGTGTGTGCTATCGATTCGAGTATCACGAATCGTCCCTCGCTAGGACATGACATGCCAACTGAGTTTCTTATAACCTCCTGCTACAGGATGTGCAGTCTACCAGTATCAACGTGAGCCAAGAAAATCAGAGGAATGCTCATTACAAGCAGATGCGGAATGTGCGTGCTTGGGACATTGGGACGAGTTTAGAATTCATTCATAAGACAACAACAAATATTTTAATAATCGTAAACGAAGTGCCAAATCATTTACATGTGGTTATGTCATTCGGCGCGCTGATGATAGAAAACAAGGCCGAGAGTATATATTCCCGAGTTATTATTCAGGACGTTCGGGTTTTGTTAGACGTAAGGAATGTTGCTATAAAGTCGTCCAATAATAACATCATGCTTGTTTAGTCCATTCATACAATCAAAAAACACAAAACGACGTCACTCCACGTACAATCCTGCCGTTTCCTTGCAAAAACCAGCCAAAAATTTCGAGTGCTCATAGAACAACGTGGTGCGTTCAATCCGCTGCGCCTACGCAACTAGTGCAGAGCATTGCGTCAGAAGGGGCATTGTTTGTTTTAACTATGACATTAAGTACATTAGATGTGCAGACGCGCGCCGAAATAGATGAATAACGTACCACTGGCAATAGACTCATTATTATTAGATGAATTGACAGTGGGAGCGAAATGGGATACGAAGAGATGCGTGCAAAATGTTGATAAACAGACTACAATGTCAGCTGCGCGAAGGCGGTAGATTCGTTGAAGCGCGCTTTTAAGCTTTTCATTCAAGGAATACAATAATTTGCAAACTGCCCGCGTCCAGAAATACCCGATACCCGCAAGGCATCGGTGACTCTTTGAGACGTATGGTGAGGTTTATTCTTTGCGCGGTGATTGTTTCTGCGACCATAGCGGTAATGTTGATTTGTGTCCGAACTTAATGCGCTCGCGACCAATCCGGTCCGCATCTGACTTCGGAGCTTGAAATACTTCCAATTAAAATGGTTATTGCGGCGCAGGCCATAGTGACAACTCAATGTGTGTGCGTATAGGAAACGATAAAATTGAAATTTATAGTTTCGTATAAATTTCCGATTTCAGTAAAGCATACGTGTAAGTAAATTCGCGCAAATGGTGTGCACAATGCAATACAAACAGGTTCGATCAAACTTACGCTAAACAATGAACTATTTCAATGTAGGTCTTAATAACCATTTGACACTAGTGAAACTAGTGGAACGTGCAGAAAGGTTAGAGTTTAAAAGCACATCACGAAAATGTAAATTACATTACACTAGCCCACGAACGCATTATTTTAAGATGAATTTACACACTCTGAAAATGTTACATAACGCACAAAAGTACCATATTTACTAAAAGGTGCGCACATTACAGCCTTCCTTTGATCATATATTTTATCTTAAAAAGCAACACAAGCATTAGACTTACCAACTGGATTTCACATGTGAAGATTACAATATTTGTATGAAGGTAAAAAGATAACTCACCTGAAACAAAAAGTACACGTTATCACACATCTCAGATTACGTAATTCAGAATAATTCTGATTTTATAATAAGCTTTCAACATTACATTATGATATTAATGGATATACACTGCCGATAATGGCGCATAAAACTAGAGCAAGTTGCCTATTCCATTAGTGGAATATTTTGAGAGGCCCTGCATAATAGTCCAGTGCACTGCGTATGCTCAGGAATAATGCACACCGCATACAATTGCATCATATTATACAAACAGTAATAATACTACATAAGTGTGCCTTTATTGACAAGTTAATTCAGTTCATCAGAAGACAATAACACCTCCAAGCGTATATTAGCACCATGAAAATATAACACACCTTCTTTTACCTTAATAGACTTTAAATTAATAACTTATATCATGCTTTTGTTGACTTTATTTTCTTCATTTGAATCTGGAACTCAACCTGGGTTACGCTTTCTATGTTATTTTCGTTAATGTGATACTTAATTCTTTAAAAAAAAACTGATGCAAAGACGCGGGGTATCTTTACCCAGGACTGTTTGGTTTTTGAAAGAAAAAAAAAAGATGTTTTAGCTTGAATAGTGATGATTCATTGAGCCCGTGGGCGTGCAATTTGCAAATGTCATCTCCGACTGTGTCGCTACGGTCCGCACAAGTTTGTTGAAAATGCCAGGTAGGAGTTGCCCTCCAAAGAGAATCCTATCGTTCATCTGCAATAAGTGCTAAGCTTAATTCTAAGGATTATTCATAACTTAATTGGATTTGCAATGGATTTCGCTGGTATTGCAGAAATTCAATTACGGGGCAATCTTACTACTACTACTATCTTACCTACTAGATTAGATGTGGATGTATGCACGCCATTGATTTAGAATACGTGCAGATGGCAAATTAATAATTCCAATTTTAATATCCTCTTAATCAAGAACATATGAACATTGCAAGTTAAATTTATGTGCAACAACATTGAAGAATGTGCGGCGGAAATTGTGTGGATACCATATAAGGTCCGATTTTATCGTGCATATTCTCGCGTCCTATTCTTATAATAAAGGTGAAAATAAGAAAAATCGATTGGTCATATCACCGCAACCACAAAACGGTGTGGCCTGATTGCAGGGCGCAGTTATTTGCACATAGGACGAGCGCGGGCGAACTTGATGCTAGTGCAGAACAAACGTTTTAACTAAGACTTACTATTGTTGTCGGAAATAGTAAACTGTGACAATATGACAACATCATCCTAAAAATAGCAAATCATTAGTTACGAATTTAGCTGGATGTCAATCAAATCAATACGAATCAACTACAAATCAAACTGTACAGATACGGAACACGATAATAAGAATCTGTCAATTCTAAACATCTAACAGCTGTTTAGTTCCTGTGACAATGCCCTTATCAAAGTTAAACACCTGTGGCATGCATATGATAACAACGCCTTAAATAAATTATGCCTACTTCTTTTTGGAACTGATAAACCAAATATTGATTGAGAAGCAAACACATTTGCGCACCAATTTGCAGCGGCCTTCAACGAATAATGAAAATTATAGTGTTTGGCGTGTAGACGAAACTAGGTTTATCGTCTACAACAATATTAATAGTTACATCAAACTTTAATTCCTCCTCAATGCCATATTATTCCTCTAAATATCGCATTCTTAGCTTCTCTAAACAATCTCACCTGCTGCAGTGTTGGAACCCCATGTTGGCAATTTCAACAACTTTTTAAAGCTGCTCGAGCGCTTCAGACTGCCAGTCCTCCCGCTGTAGTCCTCATACAGGCTCATTGGTATGATTAGCAATTAAGCCTCACGCACTCATTTGTACACGACTAACTGATGACCAGTAGCACGCATTTTTTACGCGTTGGTAATAGAAATCTATTTGTGAAACCAGCACGAAAAACATTGAAATTTAACCAATTGAGGTGACAAATCGCTCTGCTGTGAAATATTCTGCTATCATGGTTGGAGAACTAGTGCATTTGTCTATTTGTTAAAAAAAATTAATCGACGACAAACACACTTGCTACTTATATTGTTTTTGTTGCAACCGCCATACGCATTGTCACGAATGACCCATATAAATGAAAATAAATGAATATATCGATGGGAACGGCTACTGAAAGGACGATCATAAAGAGATGCCGATGTCAAACAAATTAATTGATAATGGAAATCACTTTTCGCTCAGCAGGCACACTGAACGTAATGCAAAAGTAGTATTGTTATTTAAAAGAAGCACATTAAGGGCGGCTCAAATATGGCCTAATGGATCTGGATCTATAACTTAACTGTTATTTATAGTACGCATCGCAATTAGCCTATTAAGTATTCCAAGTGTCTTGTGTTTGTTTTCCATTCGGAATTTATCGTGGCAAATGGCAATGCCATATCTTGCATAGAGACAAAACGGCTCTTCCGGTAATTAATCTAATAATATTCAGAGCATTTTTTCATGACTCACTGTCATTGAAAGCATACATTTAAATAACCGTTTCATCGCTGCACGTCAACCACGCCAATAACGAAAAGCACGGGGGCCAGTAAAAATGTAATTACATGTGTGATGTTAATTTATTTTTCGTGCCATTTTGTTGAGACTGGCGACGAAACAAGACATTAATTCGATTAATAATATGAGTTGTAAAATTAGAAGGCAAATATTTTCATCACGTCGCGGTCCTGTACTCTGTTTAACGCACGAAACATGCAAATGCAATGTCTGTGCTTTGAGATATAAAACGGAACAATGGAAGTTTCTGGATTTGCTGGAGTTCCATCCTTATTTGTACACGTGGCGATCTTGGTATTGGCACGGGTGGATGATAAAGAATAGAGGTTTATGCAGCTACTCGGAATATATTGCCAGTGCAGACAATAAATTGTGACTAAAGGTTCAAGGGCATATTTGCAATAACAACCCCAGCTAAGGGGGGGGGTAAAACTTTTGCGAAATAAAATAAAACTCTATTGAAAATCACGGAAGTATAAAGTTGTAAGATAATTGACAAATTATCACAATAACAAAACAAATAAAAACAATGCAAAAAGGTCTAGGTCACGAGAAGTTTCTCTAGAGTACAGAAGAGTTTACACAAAACAACGATGTTTTCAATAAGATTGAAGGTGTCATGTGATCTATTCGATAAACACTTCAAAAATGAACTATAATGAACTATTTTCAAGAATTGAGCTAAGTAAATTATACCCAATCGGGTATTAATAGTAACAATGCGTTCTACGTTCTAACAATCGATTATAACTAAATTATTTATCAACCTGAAAGGTTACTGCGTTTATCGACTCTATCTTTTGGATTTGCTACATCCCCAGGTTAACCTTATACTAGAAAACAGATAATTTATATCGGAAATCTAAATACTTTGCAAGTTGTAAAATATTTACAACTTTCTAACTAATGTCGTACGGAACGTATGATATTTCACGGAATTGATGCAAAAAATTACAGCCCAAGAAGCACAGATGAAAGCCAAGAAGAAAAACACAATTAAACCTCAGGTAGATGGACAGACTCTTGGACAGATCAGAACCGGGCGGTGTTTATAAAACTTCGAACCAACTGAAAGTAAGATACAGTAGCGGATTTTAGACTTCATTAAACTAATTCCGCTTTAAACCAGATAACTAATAACAAACCATACAGCTAATTATATCCCATGAGTATAATATTTAGTTCTAATATGCTGTCCAAAACATAATAAAACACATAAAGCAGAGCGATTTGTCCTTTTGGTATACAGACATCAAAAAACACAACACTAGTGGAGCACAGTAACTATTAACAAATCACATTTCGGTAAGTCTCTTCCGGGCTGCACGACTCACGGGCTTAGTATTCGATCTCGCGTGAATTATCCTTTCCGCAAGGCAAATAGACAACAACTATATTCTTCTACTTCACTCTATTATTAAACACGGACTGGCTGGTGCACGTTTGGCGTGCGCGACGAGAGGCGCATAAGAGACGAGTCCCGTTTTTACGTCTATGCCATCCCGTGTGGCGCACGTTCCATCCTCCAATTCCACCGTTCGCGAACTAACCTAAGCAAAAGCTGTGCGTGCTGCTGCCGCCAGGCCCGCCACTTCTGTGTGCGCTTCAGCGTTATGGTTGTGTGCGCGCCGGCGGGCTCGATGAGTTAAATGATGCGGATGTCTGCCCTAACGTAGGACGCACGTCCATGTACTGCGCGAGTTCGTAGTACAACTGCAAATCCGCCGGGTGTGGAGCCGGCACAGCGATGCGAGATCGGATAAAATGAGGGAATGTCGTAGATACCGGCTTGCTACATTTTGGAGAGTGGAGAGGAGCAGTCAGAGTTGCGCACCCCTCTACGAAGCCATGAAACTACCCTCCGTGCATTCGACGCGGTACTGTTGCGTTTTTGTGCAGAATGCGCACGAAAATAGTTCCTTTCTACGAAGTGGAACTTCCTCATCAGCATACGCAGCACAATGTGTTCATTTTAATTCATTGCCTGGTCGCGCCCTTAGGGGTAGCACGTAGGAGATATTCTACAAGCCACATTTAGTCCCAAACTTGTTTCAGCTACAGTAAAAAGAATAAAATTACTCCTGTCTGTGGTAACCGAAACTTTAGGTTCCTGATCATCGCCGAAATTTATTTGCCCAGCAACTAATCATCGCATTATTCCCAAATTAAAACAATTTGGCAACATACAAGACAGCTTGAAGTAATCTCCTGATTTATTATACCGGCGAGTATCCCATGCAAATTTATTAACTCATTTGATAAATCGTATTCTCAAGAATGTTTATTTGCCCGCAAATATAATTTGACTCAATTACGCGAATGTACTTGAGGCGTCACAGCAGAGGAGTTCCGAGTATTTGCATTAAAATCTTGAGATTTGCGCGTTTATTATGAGCACCGCACTCGCACGAGTCCACGCTTGTAGCAATACGTTTCGGACGTGTGCAAATATTTTGAATACGTCCAAATATCTCTATCTCTCTAAGCAAAAACCGCGGTACATTGAACGACCAATGACATTGTTCTTGTCTAGCAGGGCTAAAATTAGCGTGCGGACGAAATGCGAAGTTCATAATAAAAATATACAAATTGCCAGCTTCCGGTCGGCGGCGTAACGAACCGACCGGTCAGCTAATTAACCAACAATTCAATCGAGCCGAAAAGACGGACGCATTTTAATTCACGCCGTGAGCATCCACGCGTTTTTTACTTGCCGTATGTGGTAGACATAAGCAAAGGGCGTAAATTACTTTCGGCGCAATTCACGAGATTTTTGCACGAGATTTTGATCGACATGAAGGAAAATTGGCAGTAAACTTGAACGCATACGCTGTGGCAACCTGCTGGCAAAAAACTAATTTTAAAACAAAACCAGAAACGCTCGTTAAGTTTAGTTATGCTGAAGTAATAGCTAAGAATAACAACTTTTTCGATTTTCAATAAGTCACAGTCCACCTACCTATGTGACCCATGTTAATTGCTTAATGGTTCATGTAAAATTATTGAGGCAGAAATTGTTTACAAAAACTCTTTTACGAGACTCGTGCACACTGAACAGAAGAATCACATCTTGTATATTTTCACTACCAAATGCAAAATTCGGTTGCATCGTGATAAATTATGTGAGCATTGATGGGTGTGACCATGAACCTTTTTTCCTATAAATAAATCGTGAATTACAACGCAAAAAGCACCATAATCCCCGATTTTAGTAAGCACATCGCTACATGAATTTCATCAGCAGGAAAAGGAAGATTCCATATGTTTCCGATGTCGGTCGAATTAAGAGAACAGATGTAATCCAGTGAAAGCAATGTATAGTACAAGTGATGGCAAGTTATCACTCTATTTTTAAAAACAACTGTGTCTAAACATAAGTCCCTGATCAGTTGGTTTAACTTATATCTACAATTTCATCTGATCTGGGAAGAAAATCTCAAGGGCCTCCAACACAAAAATGTATACCCACCTAATTCAAAAGAGATCCTCCTCCTGCGTGAATTATATTGGTTATTTGAAGAGTATAATTTGAAATATATACCCTTGAAGCACAACCCCACAAATAAACCGTATACCTAGGGTGTCGATAGTCAAGCTTTCATCGAACGCTGTTACACAAATTGATACAAAAAAGTCGACTACCAGCAGCTTTGAATCATTGCATTTAGCCCCAACTTCACGCGCCCTTCAAACCCCAACGCAACTGTTAACGCGTGAAATAACCCTTAACATGAATCTCACCTTGTGGTATTCAACCACTCACATGGTTCAAGTCAGTTGCTGAATGAATATTATAATCGGCTTGTATGAAGACCCAATTTAGACTGAGGATGATGACACTTGCGTGAATTTGTTTTTTTTAATAGCACATTGAAATGAATACCCCAAATATGTTTGCTGGAGGATTATCTTCACGCATAAGAATATTATAATTAATTCATCTAAACTTACCACAGTCAAGATCAATGCCATTGTCCTTCTCTTCAGCAACACGACGCTCTTTCTCCACTAAAAAGAAAAGAAAATAACGTCAGACAACTGTCGACGAAGTTATTTAAAGATAACAAATCTTACTTAAGATGAAATTTGCACTCTGCTTTCGCTTTTGATCCTTCTCATTACGAATCTTGTCCATAATTTTGGTTTTCATACCTTTCCCTGGAACTTTGCCTGGGCAAATGTCTGTATATTGACTAATACAGCTTCTATGCAGATTGATGTGGCAAGCTGCAAATAGAAACAAATTTCTTGAAAATCGAACTTTGTCCTAGGCAGCCAGCCAAGCAATTTTAAGTTCTTGAGATAAGCATAAGTGTCTATGTGTTTAAAATAAAAAAGGAATTTCTTAGAACAGATAATTATTAATTTTTTCATTCAGCGCTTCAATTTTTATTATTATCATAACTTTTTATTACCTACCTGAACAAATGTATCCTTGCGGTGCAATGCCATAAATAATTTGCGTACAGTTATTGCACCTTATCACAGTATAATATTGTTTTACATCGTACTGATGTCCGTAGAAACTCAACTGTAAAGCAAACGAAGGCAATGTTATGTTTATATAAAAACGTCTCTGCGATAAAACCGATACGTTTAAGGCCAAAACGCACAACAAACTGAAAGCGCAGAATATGACTCTATACGAAGATTACCAAGCAACTCCCCACCAAAATAAACGCATTTCACAACAATTGAGCGGCCATTAACTTGGTACAAAGAGCTACACAGGCCTCGCTCAAACAAATTAGCCATGTCCATTACTCACAAATACATTACGTGATATTTACCTTTCTTGACGATCTTCCCATTATTTTCGTACGTAAAGACTTTTCCTTGCTGACGAACGTTTGCCAACGTTCCAACTGCACATCGCTGGGAACCCGCACCCCAAACACTCGCGTCACGACCGTAATGGTCGCCGCAATGGTATAATATTTCTTTGGATCGTTAATGATAACAGTCTCGCTGTCCTCGTTCATGTTTAACCGCTCCAGGAGCACGTTTTCGTAGTGCTTAATGTCCTTGCTGCCAGTTTTGTCAGCAACAATTTCAGATAGGACCACGTCTTTCGGACCATAGATAGTTCCTAGTCCTGCGATGCGCTTCTGTTGAAATTCGTTTAGTTGTTTGGTCAGCTCCTCTTTGGCCTTGATTCGTGCTTTCCAGAATATGCGACGAAGCATTTCCTCGCCTGTGGTTTCGCCCTGCAGTGCAGAGTCAATTTCAAAGACTACTGGTTCATCCACGTTTGGAATGCGCAGAGGCTGAGAAACAATTGTTGTTATCGTGGTTTGAGGTTATTAAGATAATTTAAGCACTTACAGCTCCAGGTATAAGAAAACAGGAATGAATCTCGTAAGCCCATTTGCGCATCTCTTTGGCATTACTACCCTCCTTGTATAAGTCCGTTATCAAATAAAATAATAAGCTATATGGATCGCAGTTCGACAAGACGTAATTTACAAATACAGCTAGGTAAGGCATGTTTTCTTTGTTCCACAGTTGCGATATGGACTTAAAAGGTCCGTGATCTTCAAATTGACTCTAAAATTGTGTTAATTCAATCACATTTACTGTATATTAGTAGTAATTAACTCACAAAATCTGACTCGGAGATTTCATCATCTTCCATGCTAATAATTGACTGCTGCGAACTTGGAGGCGTTGCAGCATGAATCGGAGAACTGTTCAAGTACTTGCGACCAACCATATTAAATGCTGCTCCTCGAAGAGGTGAGATGTCAGGTGACGATATTGCATCCATAGAAATCTTCAAACGCAAAAGATTATCAATAAAACATGCATTGAAGTATTTGAAATATTACATACTTCTTCAAAACTACCATCGCCATCGTCAGTATTCGCTGAATTCCGATTGCTCATACTTTTTCTATCAGGCAACGGACTGGGATATGGCGGCGGTGGTGTGCCTGGTGGTGTTGCATTCCTGCCATATCCATCAGGACGACTTAAATCATTCATACTTTCGGAAGCAAGCAGTCGTTTGGATGCTTCCGAAGGGCTCATCGCGTTAATTAGCGACTCCGGGCTGGACTTTGTTCGTTGATGAGTATGATTTGGAACCTTAAAACACCAATAATATCATCATGCCGTCCCTTCAAACTAAAATTGGAGTTCACAGGCATCACACAAATAAAAAATTAGAACATAATTCAACACAACACCACAGAACATAAAATGAAAGCGTTTGCCGATGAGATTAATAACAACATATGAATTATGAGTTATATGTAAAAGTGGCAGTTAGTCAATCAAAAAATCCGTGCCTTGTCGGGTGTCTTCAATACGTAATGAGTAATGAAACTGACTGCCATCGGTACAGACCGTACGCAACGCTGCGTCGTAGGCATCACGTTTTAAGATGCATGAGAGATCTACTAAAAGCCGCCTGAAAGAACAAAGCGACCGCTGATTCGATGTGATGCAGCTACCAAAAGAGCGCAATTATACTCGTGAAAAAGAAGCCAAATAAAATATGTATGGTAGGAAGGCTCGAATGAGTATAAATACGGTTTGCAAACAATCTTGAAAACGTATCTCGTTTAATCCACACTCTTCTTTAATCTTGAACTGTAGGAGGTAAGAAACAAAACGTAGAGGGACAAAGAAATAACAGGAAATCAAAACATCCCAAGCTAGTGTTGTAAACCCTACACATCCAGCAGACAAGATCTCCAAATGTGGAAAGAAACAAGACACGCCACGTGACAAAAGTAATTCAATGAAGAGATAAGAAGAGAAAATGGTGAGGATTACTTACACAATTATTAACTAACGTCGCACAAGTCGCCACTAATGGATACGACAATTGTTTGTTTATAGAATTAGCCCCATCTGGTTCATATCCGGGATTTAGTGGGACGCGAGGAGGCAGCGGCGGTGGTTGACCGCCGCTCGCGTACATTTTGTTATCGACAATCATGCCGCCGCCACACGACAACGACTTTTTGCAATTTTTGCTCTTTCTACTTCCTAAACTAGAACACCGATCCCTTCCTTCGCTGGTGGCGGTCGCCAAGTTCTCGTGTTCGCTGCGACTCTGCGTAAACATAGGTTTAGGTTTGTGCTGCTTTGTTTGCGAATTACTATTAAGGCACTGATTTTGACTGCCGTTGTCATAGTTGCCGTTCTCCTCTCGCAAAGGCACCTCCCCATTAACATACTGTGCGCTTGGGTTATTTTGCGTGTCGGTTAAGAACGTGCGATTGTTACGTTTTGGGAGCGGAGGCGGGATGTCGTCAGTAGTGACGGTAGTTAGGTCGGCAAACAGGTCGACGCAGCCGCCGCCATTGCCGTTGCGATTTTGAAGGAGTTGTTTGGGGGGTGGTGTGCTCGGCAAGGGTGGCGGGTTATCTGTCTTGTCTCTAGCGACAGTCAACTGTAAGAGAGAGTAGACAGTGTAAGCACAAGTGTTAGTCTTCCATACGATTTATTTACAGCGAATGCGTCGCGGATGCGTGTCAACAACGCACACGACATTTACACCACATTCGGTCACATGCAAAACTCGCGCGATTGTCGAAGAAATGTGCACGTCGTTCGAGTCGCGGGTACTGATGACAAAATGATTTTCAGCTCGAGCAAAGCACCATTCACCAGTAAAGCCGCCCGAAGAGACGCGCACCAACGAGCCAACCGCGATTCGCACTCACCTCTTGCAGCACCTTGGTGTGCAGCATGTCGTAGAGCATCTTCAGATTCTTCTCCGCCTTTGCCAGCTCTTCAGTCTTCTTCTTGTTGTCATTCTGCGCCATGATTTGATACCGCAGCGAATCCACATATCGTTGTTCTTTTTCGATCATTAATTTATAATGTTGTTCTTTTTCAACTTGTAATTGCACTTGGGTTTCGTTCTAAAATAGATAAAACATTAGAAGTGACACTGTAGTTAAGCATTTCTTTGTTAAACTTACATCTACTGGTTGTGGTCCTGTTATCCTGGACTGACTATTTTGTGAACAAGGTCGGCCATGGACACCAGGAGAACCCATGGCTTTTGTGTTTGTTTTGTGCTGCACTTTGAGAATCACTTGGGTGGATGCTAAAACGACATTATCATCATTAGTCTCATCCACATGAAATGTTTCTGGTAGTTTTTGGAAGAGAGAGTTTCCATTTTGTGCCATTTTGGACAACAAAGCGTCGTCTAGTCTACTGCAGGTAGTTTTATAATGTCAACAGGCGAATTCAAAGAAATTGTGACAAAGTGTAATCACTTAAGTCAGAGATAAGCAATTATTACTAATTACACTGAAACACTTCACGAATATTATATTTTTAAGGTTCACATTGAAATATAAAAAATACTTAATGAAATTTATGGCTGCATCGATAACTATAATATTCAAAATCGCAACATGATTCAGATTGATTAAAAGAACGTGTATGAACAATTATTATTGGTGCAAGCATATTATGAAACGCTGGCTGTGCCAGACGGTAGTCATTAATTGAGCTCGTCAATAAGAAAAAGTTTGTGCATTAATCATAAAATGTATATTATTTATATCATGTGACCCAAGTAAATCATAAACATCGTATTTGAAGAAATAAACTCTCAATCAAGTAGTTGTATTAATGTCTAACAAATCAAAATTCTGAAAAAACGCTGACATATCGTTCGTTTTTTGAATTTATATATAGCTTTAATAACAAATATATCTTGTCTAACTTAATCAAGAAAACAAATATGTTAAAATGTGAGTTGTAAAGTGGACACATTTACTAATTTCTATTCAGTCTCCAGCAAAACAAAATCATGAAAGCTGTCAATAACATGCTTGATTCTTGAAGATATTTTTCCCAATTCCAACCACTCCATCACCCACATCAGTCGTACATTATAAACTCCCAGTTTGTTTATTTTGGAAACCGTCTCCTTTCATGGGATCACGCTGAAAATCGATTTATCAATATCACAAACTCGCCATATGCATTCATATTTAAAACCAATCGACTTCCCAGCCGAAAACATAAAAAGTTTCCTCTGTCCCATAATAAATGATCCGTCGTCACCGTATTGGTAAAACTGGACATAAAAATTATGCCCCATTTCGACATCGGCATGTAACGCCTATGACAAATATTTGCTAAGAAAAGAAAACACACGCTCGCCTGATATAGAAAATCACTATCGTTTTTTATTCACGAAATCTGTGACGTCTTGGCTTTAATATTTCGTTCTACACAAAGAATAGTATGACATACGCATTGATACGACCTTGTTTCATTTCGTTGTTAGTAATAATTGTAACTATGGTAAAATGCAAACGCCGACTGAAATATTGCCCGCATGTTTTTAATTCCGCCCACCTTGCAATTAATATCAATTGTCTTCATTTTTACGTGGAAAGACATTAAAAAATTGAGCAACACATTCTTCAATGTAATTGTACTACGACAACTTTTATTAGCAGAGTTTTAGTGTAAATCTATTTTTTATTGTTGTTTACACTAATTAAAACCAGGTAAAAACCATTTGCATAAAATAAAGATAAATGAAGCAAACCGCCTTACATTCTGTTGTCTTACATCATTGTAACGTTTGTGTTAAATTGTGCGAATTTCTTTAACACACTTTACTCGTTATTGGCATGAGAGGAATAATTTTTTGCGCTTGTGATTCGCATACCGTGTACTGGCTGGCATTGATCAACGCGATCAAAATATCATTTGCATTAATTATCATGAATTAACGGATTCGTTTAAGCTTCTTTCCAAAGACCACAAACACTGGATAATAGTTAATAATTAAAAGAATAACTTTCACAACACGCCATGTTTCACATAAATAATGATTTTTTTAAGCACATTTATTAATCTTTTATTCCTTAAAATAGTTTTAATATAAAATAGTATATTAAATTCCTATGCCGCTATAAAACGTTTGAACATTCTCAAACATTAATAAACCAACAAGCGTTGTAATTGTGAACTTGAATAATATGCGTTTGTGCTGAAGTTCATAAATGTTTTAAAAATGTAAAATATTTGTTTCGGCACAAAAAATCGAAAGAAAGTTTTTGAAATGTTTCTATATTTACATATGTGACAAGGAATATGTAATAAGTAGTGAAAAATATTCGAAGATTTGTAATTGGTTATTAGTATTGAACATATAATACTTGTAGTAACAGGTGAAGAAAGAGATTGGAACTCAATAAGTGTTAAGAAATGAAAGAAAGTGATTTTCTATGTGGAATGGTTTTATTGTCGGTCACAACGGACGTGTTAACAACATCCGCTTTCTATGTGTCATTACATTCAATTGAAATTATGCATTTCATACGCAGATATGGTTTCTAAAAGCTTTTATAAATAGTCGATGATAAGGTTGTTAAAATTCTAATTTGGAAATCAATTCGGTTAAATTTATGAACGTTTTCAAATGTGTTTCCAACATAATTTAACAATTATATCCCTATCTGTATCTTATTACTGAGAAAGAAGAGTTCATTTTTTTTTGGCGTACCTCGTTTAACCAGTGCATATGAATGATGTCCCATGAGAGTTAAGGTTATGTATTGGGATATTGTATTGTTTACTTGCATCCGTTATATGAGATGTGATATTGTTTGCTTACTACTTGAAGAACCTGTGCTCTTGAGTTGGATTTTGTATTAGAGGTCAGTAGTTCTAATAGCATATGATAAGAAATGTTTTTTTTTATTTTTTATTGCAAAAGATGTTGTTTGTTCGGTAGCTGAGTGTCGACTTTCATATATTTTCCAGGATTTGTAGCCAATAGACTTCGCAAATTTCCCACATTTTCCGTCGCATGATACGGCTACGATACCAGTGCGGATGTTACGTACTAAACTTCAACCTCAAATATCCAGTAACTGAGAAAGAACCACTCAGAACTTGAATAATTATGATTGAAAAGAACATGTGTGAGGTAAATAAGAGTTATATCATACTATAAAATCTCTTCTACTCAGTCCCTCATAACATTTCCCCATTAAAACTTACTCAGATAAAAATATTCACCAGACCCCAACCAGACACACATCCATAAAAATAAAAAAAAAAAAAAAATTGTCCAACAAAAATGATGAAACACGATGATACGAAACCACTTAAGTGCTTCCTATCCCTAATTCATTATTAAACTTATGTAGTATACAACGAATATAGTATGAACTCAAAAACTAAACAAATATTTGAGGCTTTTGAAAGCAAAGCATGTCATGGCATTGATTTAAGTGTTTAAACTCATGTGCACAATTCTAGCAACTAATCTCGTCCGAGAATGTAACTTATAAATTAGAAGAGATCCGTTTCCAAAAATTCAAATGTAAAATAAACACGTCAATGAAAGTCATGAATATAGAGCGAGTAAGTAAGTTTATTTCGACATTATCTTTGAAATTGGAATTTTAGGTTGAATCTTGAATAATATATCGACTTACAGACAAGACTTTCTTTATTTCTGCAAACTGTAAAATCTATTTTCTTTTATATTCATATAGCAAATCAAGTTAATTGTCCAAGAAGCAAGAAACCATTTTAATTCGCATACCAACACGCAAATTAAATTAAGATTCAAATGAAATGCCCGCTAAATAACCACGCTGTAACTATAGCCAAAACTATAAGTTAGCAGAACGTAGATTCCACGCTTGAACTGCCACAAAATTTAACTTTAATTAGAGACATTTATGGGGAGGTATCATTAACGAAGAGCACGGGTGTTTACATAAGCCGGATTTGTGCAAAATGCCAAGTACTCGCAAACGCAAACAGATTGCGTAAAACCGTGCAATAAACTATGTTGGAAGCATTCAAACACACCGGTATATTCAGCTCTCTACCAAGAAGTTAATCTTTAAATACAATGTAATTAAACAAATATACTAGCTACCACTGGAAAGTCACCATTGCAGCATGAACAACATAAACAACGCGAGCATTGCACATTTCCGATCTGCAGTCGACACTTACAATCAATTAACCACATTCGTAATCTACATTTGTGTATATTATCGTGCACGAAATGTAATTATGCAAAGTATAAACAGCGCACTGCGTGTGGAACTACGAGACATGCGATGTAAACGCAATAGTTTTAATTGATGAGTGTTATTAATTTAATCAAACTATTTATTGCACCATTAAGGGCATTTAATAATTGAATCTCATTGAAAAGTCGACCCGCATCTTTGAAATCTATTACTCATGACGCATTAATTCATGTAGAAAATACGAAACCAATTTATAACGTATAAGAAACTAGCAAATAGAACTTATATCATCTCAGTTGGCATATTCATATGTAGCAATTTAATTTATACAAAACCAAATTGTGGTAATGACACAGAAACATTTGTGTAAAATATACGCGGCACGAATCGTATTAAATTATTTGAATTATACATAGTATGCTTCTCGGTCACTCACTTTATGTTGAAATTGATAATTATTTCGGGTGCATATGAGAATAACTTTGGTTTATGTTAAGCCTTTCAACCAAGCTGAATAATTTCAGTGTAGGAAAACGAGTAGGGCAAAAAATAAGCGTGAGGAATTGTTTGTTCTCTTACCCTAACGTGTACAACCCAGAAACAAGTGTCCTGTTTTTTACCCTTGCTACTTTATTCAGGATGCCAAAGTATGAATCTTTAATCATAAAAAGTACATTGAGTGCATAGATATTACACATTAAAATTAATAGTAATCAATTTTTGAAATTGGTAGGACCCAATGTAGAATTATTAGACTCACACATTATCCCTTAATGTTCAAACGATTTTTCCGAATGAACAAAAGATTGTACACATTTCCAAGCCTTCAAAAACAGCCTCAAATATAATTTTCTCCTCTCCGCCCAGTGTTTTGCTACCATGTGTCCCATTACATGTATTTATTTAAGAACCCCCCTAGATCAAAACGCTAAACTCTTGCACACGTCCATCAATGGCAACCATAACGAACCAAAACTATAAACACAATAAAACATTTATATACATCGATAAGCACGGGCACGCGTTGCCAACCGCCGAGTTGAAAGATCCATCAATAGCAATTGAAATAGGAAATCTACGCCCCAGCAAAGGGCAATGTCGCGTGTGCATTGCGGGATTTCACATGCACGCTTCATTGAGTGTGCAATTCGACAATTTCTTTGCTCGGGGCCTCTCATCTCATGACCGGGGCAATATAGACCAGACGTTCCCTTTTTTTCATATCCTTTGTACAAAATTCATTGTTTGCCGGTGCAGGCTTTGATCGATAACCCGCAGCATTAGCTCTAAACACCATCAACGCCTTTAAACAATAAGAATGAAGCTTTATGAGTTTCTAGCGCAACTGTTTAAAGACTATGATTAAATAATGCTAATTGCATTTTACCAAACTTGGAAGTGTTTCAATTTACTATGATCTAATTTAGAAGCAGCGATATGTATGTTTGCAACAATGAACGAATATGGATTATAAGTGGGTGAATGCTTAAAACACCGAGTTTAATTTTAGATTCAATTCGATTCAATTCATGTCAATATTTGTTGAACATTCCGCACAATTTAGCAGAAAGTGAACAATTGAATTGAAATTTAATGCATGAAAGCCAATACAACAGAGCCATATGTCTCTGTAACAGAATTCACACCATTACACTTACGCCGCTACCATTACTGCAATTATCATTAAGCTGATAAATTATTCCGCTTGGAATAAATGCAGCCGTTTGCAGACAACAGCAAGGAAGTGTAGTACCCAACATATAATGTTAGCACACGAACGCAAAAATGTACACGTATTCGGCATTTTAGATAGAATGGAATAAGCAGCTGCTACACTTCCATTGTAGATGCATCTTAAACATCAACTCAATTTACGTCAAACCTGGGAAATACACAAAAGACGTACTCATAACGTACATAAATACAGACAACTAACTCATTTCCAGTTGTGGTGGAACCTGAGATCATGAAATTTGCTCACCGCTTGTTCTTTAGTTCCAAGTTGCAAATCTATTAATATTTGGCCTTCGCCGCAGCAGTAGAATGTTTGAGACTTTAAAAGGAGCATAGGTCGTTAAGTGACTCTAAAAATGTTATTTTCTAGATTCTAATTGTTAGACGGACACAAATCACAATCACAGTGTAATTACTCATTTTGTGCGTGGCGCATGGTCTGTTAACATATGGAGAAGAATTTTGCAGATTAACTGCCCTGCACGCATGCATACACTTATGAATGTGCATTGCTTACGAAAATACACCGGCAAAGTTCGGATATACAAGCCTAGAGTTTCCTTCCACTGCGACCGACGCAAGTCTGCTATAAAAAGATCCAAGAAGTATAGAATGCAGCAAAGGCTATACGCCACACATAATTGCGCACCTATTCCTCCACATAAATATTAATATTTTGCCAATTCAAAACTACTGCCAATTTTGCATTTATCTTCAAAACTATACAACCCATGCATCATTCTAAAACTTACACGACTGAGGCATTCGAAGAAATTTGAGATACAAATCCCTCAGGTGTCTTCCTTTATCCCGGAAGACTAGCTTCCGGATGTAGTTAAGAAAACCAGAAAATTTCTTCTATAGCGCACCCACTAAACAAAAACAGTAAACATCTGCTGAATTGACGCACGACACCCGCGGGTGAGATACTTGCACACATGTGTACTTCCCGACGAGCAATGGGCTTGCCCGACGCCGACTGTACTGTGGACGCGCGCTATAAGGACGCATCACGTCCAACGAAGCATTAACGCAATGTGTCGCGCCTGTGGAGGTGCCCGCACAAAATTCGGGATCGTGTCCAAGTCCATGCACTTGCAGTCAGCGACTGCCGAGATGAAATCAGCACTTTCAGCCTGTGGTTGGCGTTGTGTACCCAATGAGGGCGAATCTGCTTAATGGTTTTGGGAGTGATGGGAGACTGGATTAAAAAAGCCTTTGCGTGTACATGCGAAACCTGCCGCTTCGACAGGCTGTAGCGTGTATTTGATCATCCAGCACAGATTGAGGTGCGTTTAGGTCGGGCGGATAATGTTTACATCCTGTCGACTGCACAAGAGTAGAGAGCTCATAGTTGGGTTTGGTGAGAAGCCGAAGGAAGAGACGAGCAGACATCAGTAGAGATTACGCATGTGGTGGAATTGGGAGACTGAATGGTTTCATAGTAACCGCGGCGCATGCAATCTTAGTTAGGCCTTTCGTTTGTGAGTTGTATTGCTGGTTAAATCGCAGCAGTAAAAGACGTAAGAGCAGCCAGCAGCAGCTGATATTTATTTTATTCGTGTAATTATTTACTTCCTGTCTGTCAGAATCCAATAGGGTCCTTTATTCAGAGTATAAATATAAAAACTGAAATTACCAGGTTTGCACCTGCTTTATTTAAACCCAAAATAAAATTATTTACCCATAGAACATATTTCATCCTCGCATGTCACCTTTTCTTTGCTACAAGTTGACATTTTAAAACCACCACCGCATTTTCCACAAAAAATAAAATGCAAATACAAAGCAAACTCACATTTTATTAAAGCTACAACCTCCGTGTGCGTGGATGATAAAACGTTCTCCCCGTTGACCTAAAAGAGATACAGAACAATTGAGATATGCAAACAGCAAGAAAACGCAATTCAGAAAAAAAGCAGGAGCTTGTAAATATCCGCGGAAATGCAATTCCTTCCGCACGTAAAGAGCCTACTCGCCATGGTAAGCGTCTGCACGCGAGAAGGTGATTACGATGGTAAAATACATAAATTACTTGGAAAGCTGTGTCTAGCACGCGAAATTCGCACTGTTTTGCTTACCTCCACTATCCGATCGCCGGCGTGCAGGCCTGCCTTTTCCGCTGCGCCTCCTGAAAATAATAGTAGTAAAATGTAGGTTTATTGATTGAGATTATCTAATACAAGCCTAGATTAGTGATTAAATTACTGCAAAATTTGATTATGATTGAGTGATTCATTTAACTGATTGCTAAAGGATCAGATTTCCTTGTGAGATTAATGAAATTAACTTCAGGCACTACTAGCATCCATTTATTGCTTAAAATTTGTTCAAAAAGGTAAAACAATTGAAATGTTATGCAATATATTTGCAAACCGCAGTAGAACCATAGCTGAACAGACAAATCTGCAGTAAATTGGCACAAAACGTGCAAGCCGTGCGCACGAATTTTGCTTCAAAAGTTCGTTCCAGTTGCTATTCAAGCGAAGGACTCAACTGTGACATCCACGACATCGTTTTACATTTACGATTCCGAATGGCACACTGAATCAAGCGCATAATTACCAATACAATAAATGAACAAATAGAATGAATGACTAATTTCAATTGGGCGTACTTTGAACAAATACGTGGATTGAGGTGAAATTATGTATATTATGAATTGTTTCACGCTTGACATGAGTTTGTCGAGGTAGAAAGAACAATGTAATTAAATTAACCTTTGCTTTAGAATAAGTACCAAATTCTGTATTTAATGTATAAATCTTATCACAAGTAATAAATAATGCAAATTTTGTAATTATGAAATTCCAAACATAAATCCATTCAAAACATGCTAAGCGACTACTGGTATATCCTCTCTACCTGAAGAATATCTATATTACAACATGGATCTACATACTGTAAAATGTAACACCCTAATAAATTCTAGATAAGTGAATAGATATGATTCCTACTTAAGTTGTAAACAAGAAAAGTATGTTATACTACTCACCCGCTTTGACACTCTGCACAAAGACCGGATTATCCCCAGACACCTTCATGCCATACCCGTTGTCGTCACGATTGACAATCACGGAAAGGGTCTGATAAGGTCCGTTCACTGTTGGCGAATTGGGTGAATCCGGTAGGGTTGTAGGTCGGCCTGAACAGCTTATGATGTACGGCGATCCACCCGATATTCGGCGCACTGACGGATTCGAATGCGTGCTCCTTCTGTAAGCCAACAAACAAAAGGTATAGAATAATAATACAATAAATCTTTAAAAATATGAAGGCTACACGTTCGAAGCAATTGTGAGTTAAAATACCAACCGAAAACATTGCTAATAAAATTATGATGGTTCGCATTTATGTGGTTTATTTATAACTTGGCAATGAAAACCACACGGAGTTATCGAAACCAAATTTGCCGGCTACAAAATTGATGATTAAACAGTGTTTTGACGTTTTTATCAACAAACTTGTTGAAAAAGTATTTCGTTAAATCAGTCGTAAAAATAGGTAGTAAAATTATAGTTTTGTCAACAGCGGCAGGCATAATATCACGTTAGGTCTTAAAGTTTCGCGTATATTTTGATTGCGGCAAAGCGCAAACTCTAAAATTATTAACGTCCAGATTGTGATTTACGGCTGAAATAGGAAATTCATTCAATTTTTGTTTTGGGAAAATGTTTACCACTTTCAATGTTCAAAGAGCCGGAAATTATGACTCGTAAAATAAGAAACGTGTAATAATAAAATAAAAAATTCTGACAGACAATTCTGGAGCTTGGTTAATTTATTTAAAAGAGTCATATGACAGTAAAAACAAAAAATATTGATATAGATGACGACCACAAACCACGCTTTATTTCACCATACCTGCCACTCTGTTTATTTTTCGACTTTCTCATCGTTATTAGCGACTGACATTTGCCCCTCATGACTTTTTCTCGCGCATTAACACATTTTCGCGTGGATTTTGCAGATCACAACACCTCTCAGCACGTTTACGGCGACAGCGATGAGTTGACTCAAGCGTATTTACAGTGCTAATCCCATTCTGCGTCCAACAATGTTTCGAATGTCGTCAGACTTATTTAAATCCAATAGCCACACATCGATGAGTAGTGTGCGGCTTCTTTCGGTAAAATACCACTGTCTGTGCAAACACACAGCATCATACATCATGAGGCAGTGATTGCTTGCTAAATAACCAATGACATCATCCCGACCCCGCACGCGCTCCGACTGCGTACTAAACTACATTCGGGAATTGCGCAAACACAGTATGAATTTACTTCGAAACACAATAAACAGCTGGCGGGGCTTACACAGCAACGACAAGCAATGAGGTGTCGAACAAATTTGGCCACCGAGCGAAGCCAAAACGGATGAACCAATAACAATATAAGTTTCTTTTACGAGGAGACAAGAAATCAAGTTTCATTCCTAAAAGATATGGCGATATAAGAAGTATCACTTTCAGATTCCGATTAGATGAGGTAACTATGCAAACGTCCGCACAGACATTCCACACAAAAAGGTAGCTTTTAAATTATCATTGAAATTACATTTCTGACATCAGGCTAACTGATTACCAATTAAAAGTTACATCATTTAAACACGGAATTTCGTAAAAATCCGATGACCTATTGTAGCTACTTAAGTATGTCATTTCCGACCGCAAACCATAAAACAATAAATTAGAGAAAGTAAGCTGTCCCAACACCACTCCCACTATTCTCAACGCAATTATAAATTGCTCCTCATATTACGCACATCACCGACATTTATTCACACGCACGTCTTTTGTTTGAAAGTTTCGAACTAAAAAAATCCGCCGGTTACCAACTGAAATAAGCAAGTATTTGCGACGTATGCGGACAAAACGTAATGGCCTTGACATCAAAATCGCCGCCCGCTTATCGAAGCCATTAGCAATTACTGCAAGTTTTTACACCACTTCCACGCGCATCAAAGCCGCGTGCAACGTGCTACCGTCGAATATTTGTTTTCCATTAATGCGAAGCAGAGCATTATTATTTTCTCCAAGTTGTTGTGTGATTAATTGCGGCTGCGTTCAAAGAAATGTAGGCACATCTAGGAGAGGCGGTGTTTTAGAAGTTTATGCCATCGTACGTGAATTTAAGTTAATAAGAATAAAGCAACGAAAATCAAGTTGAGGAAATTAGAATGCGAATAGTTTAGTTGGAGATGAAATATATTGTGAACATTATGTGCTTATGTTGCCTGATAGGATTAATAACTATGGAGAAATGAATTTCGATGATAAAAATCGACGACGACAATTGTGTTATTGTTGTCGAAATGATGGAATAAAGCTAATATTATGCACCAAGTGTTGATATTCAAGGCAAACAAGTGTGCTTTGCTGTACGGAAAATAGAAATTTGACTTAATTAGAGCGTTTAATTCATCATAGGCCTAGATCAAGTGACTTTTAATAAACTAAGAAAGAAAATTGTATTATAGACCATTTGAATTCAATTTAATTTTAGCACCTTGGCTGAGAAATCACACTTAATCTATTACGACATGTTAATGAATGTTCTTCTTCCTGTCATTCACGATTGCTATATTATTACGAAAACTAATTAAAAACGGTAAATAAATATTCGTTGCCACACATTTCCAGCACACACACAATACCTCTGCCTGAACACCTACGGCGATTTTTCCAGTCAGAAACGGTAAAGTGAACCATAACGCGCCGCATTTCTATTATGCCAAGAAAAATCACCGCCAATACTAAACGCAGCCCAAGCCACAATATATATTGGCCGCCACACGGGAGCACGTAGCCAACGATGTCAGGCTGAATTGTTTGCTTTGATGGCTCGAATCTAAACAACAGGCACAAACGGTTGTTATATTGTTGCCAGCGCATTGTGCAATTGTGCGACGCAGCAAACAATGCACGTTTTTACATTAGTTTTATGCGTTTCGAGTACACATTTCATTGCACAGCTGAACTTGTCTCTGGCGGCCTCTCATGTGGCTGAAGTTTGTAAGGTCCAAGCGCGTGATGGCGAGTGAGTCAAGCAGCGTCGTCAAATCGCCGCCAGCTCACGTCGCAGATGAATTTTAGGCTTGATTAACCTATATTTATCACGTAGACAAGCGCGTAATGTAATGCACTGCACGGCAATGCGTACAAACAAGTTACTCGCTTGTTTGCTCCGCGTTCGACATGATAATTGTGCATTGCTTGTGCAGAACAATCAGCGTTACGCGTTCAAGAATTGGATGGTAATCCTGGCCATCCGCGCTCAAATGTATAAACAAGAAATCTAAATATACATCGGTGTGCTGCCAGTCGTTAGATTAAGTCACGTTGGAAGTTGAGGAGAATGACGGAAATATCCTCAATGAATGTACATATTCGTATGGTTGCTTATTTTCAAAGTGCGTGAAGAAATTCAAGATGTCCACAATCAATCAATACAATCATCCAAATCTCCAGACCCAAATAATTGATCTAATCTCGATTATCTCCTCCTCGTATAAAAACAACCAAACTGTCAACGGTGTTCTAATTGAGAATTAGTAACTCAATGTCATCTCTAGAGAAGCTTGCATGAATCTAAAACAGTACAATGATTAATTCACAGTTGAAAATAGTAAGCTAATGAGTTGATCGGCACACAAAAAAATTAATCACTGCCGGAATATTTATGAAACACATAGCATACTCAAAGTGAGTCAAACCTAGTTAAATTACAAGTCCGGGTGTGCTGTCAAACCGACTCGATTACTAGAGTACAATCATTCAATCCACTTTTATTGCTTTGCGAATTCCACATATCCTGCCGTTTTCATGACAACTTTGAACTCTCCGAATGAAGTCGTAAAAACGTAATATATTCGATTACTGTCACTACAAGGTGTGTAGTATTTGTAAGACTTTATTCGAGAATTTCGGAAAGAAAATAAACATTTCTATAAACGTGGAAATTCGAAGCTCCTGCGGTGCCACACCAACGCCAGGCAAATGAAAAGACCGCAAGACGGACGGCTTTATTCGAACTAATCAAAGGCAAACCGGTTTTGTTTATGCGCTTTCGTTGTGGCTGGAGCGGCTCGCGAGAGGAAAAAAACAACACCGAGGAAAGCACGCACAAGTTAGTCATGACGTAAGTGCGTCTTTAAGCGCTTTCCGAGCGTGCAGCCGCGCTCCAGCTCACAGAGATTGGCGGCCGTTGCGAGAGAACGGCAAATTACAATAAAATCGGCCGACTAGCTACCAGCCTAGTAGTCCAGTGAGGTTTGCATCACAATGCACTTGCTCCACCATCCACCAATCCATCCCGAGGCTTTAAGAAATGAATGTTTACACTTCACCCGGACGCGAGAACACGTCAACTCTGAGCCACTCGGCGTATGTACCTGTTGTTCGCCTCCTGCTGCATTGTCGCGTTGATATCCATGATGATGTCTCGACTAATACCCAATATCCGTGCGTTACGCACCAACTGAGCGTGTTGTAGAACACACACGATTCACTTATTGAAAGTTGAATACACACCACTCACGAGACACATTCTGCGAACTTATTTACAAAAGTGTGACACTCGAAATGGAGAGGCCGTGTGACGACGCCGATGTAGACACTGTCCGCACGCATAACTAAACTGTCTGTTTTAGCAGAGAAATAGTAAGGTTTGTTTTTAATTCGTTGGGCATTTACCGTTCCGTGGGAGAACGTATTGCACGCGTTCGGTGTTGAAACAAAACATTAACGCGACACACGTACACACCGATCGGAAGCGGTAACATTCGAGAAGCTTTGTTGAATGACTGGATTACGCACCGATTCTACGATGGGGGATGCACTGCAACAAAGTGTCCAAAATGTTAAAAGTACATCCGAATTGTTTTTGTATGAACGACGCCCGTTTGTTTATGGAACGTAATCAAATAATGACCAACAAGTGTCAGCCATATTGAAATTCTTATCGGCACCTCGCACACTATTCCTTCTCGCATGAACTAAACACAACACTCGAACAAGGAACGCAAGAATCCGAGCAGCGACCTCTACAACACCGCATGTTTTGTTGCGCATGCGTTTAAATGTATTGAGTGGGACAAGACTTTTATATTTTTAAAAATATAGGAATTATGTCACTTTCATATAATATAGTCAGCTAAGTATATTTTATAATTCTAAAGCATCAATACAATTTTAATAATCCAATATATTAATAACCGAGACAATGTACTTTGAAAACTCTTGTCTGAATTTTTGAGCATTTGCCTCAAGATTCACGTTAATTTGAGATATCTTCGAAAACATAGAGGCTGAAATCAGTATCAAGTTATAACTTACTTAGAATGGAGGAAATTTTGAACTAACTTACGTAGTTTTATGCCGCCGCCATTATTATTTGTTAAACAACAAACTAAACATGCTCTGAGACTAAAATTCCGTTGAGTAATAAAGTAATTATACATATAATCCAATCCCTTCACTCCCTTTTCATCAGGACTATAAACAAAAACAATCCCATCTGCATTCTTTCGAAAAATTGGCCAATATGATGTGGTACTACAAAAAAAAAACATTAATTTACACTCTTATATAGCTTCCCATTTATCACCTTTCTTTCCCACTTGTATCCCACAGTTGCACATCAACATTTGCTTTTTTATTATTAACATCAATATCATTGATATCATACTCCAAAATTCTCAAGGAGTCAGTTGGTCGAACTTCTTCAGGTAATTCAAGACTTATGTCTGCTAAGAAATTAGCAATGGTTGATTTTCCCACCTGTAATAGATTTATTTAGTATCAATCAAAAATTTAATTCTAAATAAAAAATAGATCAATTTACATTGCTGGGCCCAATAAACAAAACCTTTACTTTATATTGTCCTGACTTCAATTTAGACATTCCTCATATACTTAGGTAGCAAATATATTAGAAAAAAGAATAATCTTCATAAATCTTCACCATAAATATGGTTGTTGTTGACATTGCAGTAGACAAAAATTACCATGACAACACTTAAACAGTACAATACAAATAAGGCAAGACATATATTAGTTTGAAGTTTCAAGTTTGGAATTATCTTCACGTTCTGCATTGATTCCATTTTTGTCTATTGCATTAACAATTATATCTATTGAGACACTTTCTTGGTTGGACTGGCAGAATTCAATACAGTTGAATACTACTGATAGGAACATCCTGCAGTTTATAGTTTTGATGTATTCCAATTGTTGCTAATTAAAGTATCCTTTTGAACCTGAAGTTTATTGTGGAAAATTGTTATATGGATTTTCATGTAATAAAATGAACACATACAAGGAATAAACAGTTGCTTTAAATGATTTATCAAGCGAGTTTCGTACCGCTTGCGTACTTTGCGATGTAAGACGAGGTTAGAAAATGATGAAGGCTAGCAGGCAGAACTGGCGCAAAAATCAAAATGCATAGATAATAAAGAGATACCGCAACCATTCTAAAAACCGTAACCAATTTATAGATGAATGTGCCCATAATCCTAAATAAAAGCGACAGAATACGTATATGTTTATATTTTATCTCATAGGTTTATTTACAATACTGCAAAATTTAATTAGTATATTAAGAAATACATTTTCCATTTCCAAAGCATAAAAATAAATCAAGCTAGCACATGCTCTTCCATCTGCTGCACATTTAATTTGTTTGTATCGGCAGCCCTTTCGTTACCAAGCAACTTGTTTGTATTTAATACTCAACAAAAAACGTCTTCATAAAAAAAGGCGTGCGTGCCTTTCGCAGACAAGCTCAATGGCTGAAGTGTTCATAATTGGCGAAATTACGTGCGCCAAAGATTTCCCTATTCAAAGCCTGTTTTGCAAGTGGAATTTACATTGTGGTAAGTCCCTTAATTCCAACTTACATAACACGAAACAAATTAATAAAATATGTAAACACACAGGTTCAAATTGGAAGCTTATTTCTGGAAAAGCAGAAGGACAAACGCAAGTTACGAGCTCTTTATTTGAAAATACATGTCGGTGGATGTTCCCGATTGACGCCCATTTAGTTACAACTGGATTGCAAGGTTGGCCGAAAATTTACATCCAAGTGTACCACTTGGATTGGCTAGGTCGAGTTCATCTCTTTGGGAACGGCTTTGTTACTATCCCAACGACAACAGGAAAACATACTCTTCATTGCTATACGTGGAGGCCCTTTGGAAATATTAAAGAGCGTTTTGTGCAGTATTTCCTTGGAGGAGGGCCAGAACTGAAATATCCTGATTTGATATTTTCAACTAATGATCGATATAAGTTAAATACGGAAGCAATGGGTGTTGTCAGATTTGATGTGAACGTAGTATTCAGGAATTTTCACAAGTTTGGCATTGAATACAAATAAATTTACCAGATTTAAAGAATGGAGATGTTTTCACAAGAATTAATACTGCTGATTTTGATTGTATGGTTGAATGCAGTGTCTTGTAATGTTACAAGCACAATATCAACAGTTTCAACTCAACTAAATACTCAAAGTTCTGCAGTGACAACAAAGTCATCAATCAGTACAATACTTGCAACCACTACAGAAGGAACTTGTGCAGTCAACAATGAAACCTGTAAAAATGCAACAAAAGCACTAGCAACACAGGAATCTCACACAAAATGGCAAAATGAACCAATGCCAACAACTTATTACAAATTCAAAATAAGCAATAAAAGTGACTGTGGATGCGACTTACGAGTAAGTAAATTTATCTTCTGATTCTATCGTTTGCACAAAATAGTGTAAGATAACATTGCTACTACTTCAGGAATCATATTTGCTAGATTTCTTTGATCCCTTTGACTTATTGGCTTCCAAAACATCGCCAGGTGATGGGTATGGTCTTTGTTGAAATAATGCCCCTGATGCAGTTGAATCAGCTTTTGCTTTATTATTTTCCAAACCATCATTCCAAGTCCCTCTAGGAATATCAGAATATGCAGCAGGATCCATTGGATCTAATTTATCAGAACCTTTAAACCTCTTCTTTCTCAAATCCTTATCATCTTGCTTTGGTCTCCTATCATCATCTCTGCTTCTATCTCTTGGCCTGTCTCTATCCCTAGTATCTCGACGGTCGAAGTCTTTATTCATCTCCTTCTGTTCTTTTTCATAAGCTTCTTCATCTTTAAGCCTAGCCCTTAGTTTAGATGCAGATTCAGTAAGGATTGCTTTAGGATGACTTGGTGGTAACCATGAAACCAAATTCTTCTCCATATTCCAATAATAGTAGCGCCCTACACCTGTATCAAATTGTTCTGTGCAATTTTTTGGCAATGGGTACTTTTCTAGCAGTCTTCTAATATTCTTTAAGTATCTTGGATCAGGTGATGATTGAACTTTCCAGTGAACCTGGCACCATGTTGTACAGTCATGGTATATGTTGTATTTGTTTGGACAGCATGATGCTACTTTAGTTTCTTTTGTTTCGCGACTTTCACGATCTTTGGGACGTTTTTCTTGTGGTTGTGATACAAGACCTCTTTTTGCTAGCTTTGCAGCTAGTGCTGGGGGAAGAGGCATTGCAAGTTAATTTCTGTTTGCTACAAACAAGATAAATACATGAACAATATTAGTAACAGTCAATGTATTTATGAATATAAGAAACCTGAAATATCTTACCACTTATGTTTTACCTAATAGATTTTGCTCAATGCAACAAATTATAGCAACAACAACCCACAACCAACAACGACAATCGGGTCATGCAAATGCTTATGGGATAGACTTGTCACTCAGGTTATGTTTTGACGCTCATGAAAGACGCATTGGGTCACTACCCACGCCATATGTGTGCCCCCTCCCGTTACTTACGTTTAATACTACCTTTTAGTTACCCGCATTCCGCTCAGTGGCGCTTTGATACATCTTTTTAAATTGTTATCTCTTGTAGTATCATCGTTGTGAAATTAATTGTTGCTGCGATACGGATTGCACATTTGGAGCAAAACAAGTATTTAGTTTTTGCAAAGATGAAATTTATTTGCCATCACCAAACATAAAATATTGCAATTATATTCATTATGTTTATAAAGGCCGAAGTTTGTATGAAGAAGAAATGCAACAAAGCAGTTTATTTTGTATTGCAAAGAGTAATTTGCCGGCACATTATTATCAGCAGACAAAGAAGGTAATCCAGTAAACTAGTCATTCTTTTTAATCGAAGCTTAGTGAATTAAAATCTTGCGTTATTGTAGGTAATCTTAAATCCACTACACGCAAATTCAGTAATCAAGAAAAGTGATTCCTATTCATGGAATTACAATAAACCTATTGATGCCCATTCCAGGGAAAAAATCTATGGAAACTTTACTAACCGCACAGCTGTATTTGGTGATTCAATATTTGTTTTGAAAAATTATATGGCTCCACATAAACTTGGTAAGTGACGATAAAATTTGTTTTGGTTGTCAATAACAAATCAAATACTTACAGAGATTCCTACAAGTTTCATTACACCTAATTGTATCACAACCAAAGCAATTCATTATTTGAGAGATATAAAAACTTCCTGTAGGCAACTTTTACATGCAGACAATGTTGAACTTTTTGCACAGCATTATAATTTCAACTGGACAGTGTTATCGTCTATTCGATTTCTCACCGAAAATTCTTCTAATTATGAGGTAGGTCTATTAATTGCGCCCAATACTTTGTTGTACGATAATATTTTCTAAACAACTTTGTTCTAGGGCTGCCCTAAAAACGTGTGCGTCCCATTCAACTTACAGCAATGTAATTCATACAATTGTTGGAATATGACAAACACAACAATTTCAACATGCACAGCAAAAATGTGTACCAATATAATAACTAAAATTAAATACGCATTTACTCATAATGGGACTTATGGGATTGTGCATGTTAATGTGAGTCTGACTTTAAATAACATTTCAATCGCTTCTCATAATCATGTGGACCAAGAATACGAAATCAATTTTCTCTGGACGAATCAAACTCACCTGCAATTAAATTACTCGGATTTCCGCAGCGGAAATCCAGGATACCAAGTTGGAAAACCAATTTTATATGGCAAACTTATCACTGTCATGAATTCCACGACTAATTCAACAACCAACAAGACAACAATTTTCAAATCTCAACATTTGCAACGTACTGTAACAAGTTACATCGATAATTTTATTGTGATTCCAAAAAATATTGAAGGAAAATGTGCACTCTCTAATGTTGATTATGAAACAATTGAGTTTGGTATTAATATGCTCACAAAATGTAGCTATGTTCAAGGATTTGTTCAGAAGGAGAATTCTACTTTAAATGAAACATGCTGGTTGTTACAGAATAACATTCTAGCGTATTGGTCATTTGATGTGGATCAAAAACAACAGCAAAATACGTTGGTGAATACAACGTTTGGATATTTTGGTAATGCCCGCACTAGTAATTTGAAAGATTGGGGACATGTGCTGTTTCTTGAGACACCAGTGGAAATACTGACAAAATCGTATACACAAGGTAATCGTACGGTAAATGGCAATAATATTGTGTGCCAAAATATAAGCACCCGGATTAAATATAGCATTTTCTATGAAAGAGTGGAAAATGATCAAAATAGAATTGCGGTGATTTATGTGGAATATATGGGAAAAACCGAAGTGAGTTTTAAAATGTTGGGCACTAATGTCTTTTCTGAAACGGTTTTGTATAGTGAAGTAATGTTTTATGATGTCACTGGAGAAAGGATTAAGAAGTATGAGGATCCTCCTTCTTTGGATATTAAATTACCTTATGATTTCTTTTATCCCTTCATCAAAGTTGAAAGTAATAACGCGCCTAGTTTAAGATGTAGCAGTCTGATTTTATTTGTAATCTGTAGTATTAGGGTATTTAGCAAAGTTTATTTTGAATAAATAATAAAAAGTTTGGTGTGAATAAGTTGAATGCTCGTTTTATTTTCTCCTTGATACAATTACAATACTCTTGTATAAACGTATGTTGGGCCAATAGAGTTTACCGGGTCGCGGTCTAGTTGCACGCGTTACTTTTTCATGCAAAACAAAGTTGATGTGGGAAGGAAATAGTATTTGGGTGTTAGTTGAAGACTAGGACATGTATGGACCTCTACTATAACTTCACGTAAACACATTTCAATAGCTCGATAAAATCTATTGCAGATTTTCTTAGTTTTGCAGATATCCATAGTTTCGAAGATTTCTAGTCTTTTATAGACTTCTATCAATAATAAGATTGTATCTACTAAGGAAGACTAACCTTAAGATGTCTATACCTGTTCTTTCCAGTAATGAATTTCGTGCACGAATTGCAAGTAGAAGTAGATAGAATATGTATCGAGCGATATTCATGTTGGAGTCTTCTATAAAATATTGTTGATTATTATGTTAGTATGATACTAACGTACTTTAAGTATCCCAGTTGGTTTGTTTTACTTATTGTGGATATGAATTATTTGCTGATGTAAATTCCAAGGTGGTAAATTTAAATATACAGGTTAAAAATTAATCGCTTTTTGTAGGCTTCCAAAGGAAGGATTCGTTCTGGGCTGTTTTACAAAATAGCAGAAGTAATAAGCCATGAACAAAGTTTTTATTAGCCCTTCTCTCTCTATAATAATATATATTAGTCAATTTATGACTGGTAAGATATATACACAATTTACTTTTGAACTTCTGGAAGAAGTATTGTAATATAATTATTATTATAGGATTATTTAATAATGACACGTTTTCGACACAGACAAATGGCTATGATCAATTGATAAAATAGAATTCAAATTTGAAGTATTCAATAAACATGATAACCTTCATGCTCATTGATATCTTAATATAATAAATTTTTTTTTAGATTTATCCGGGAATTTTCAGCATAATGCTGTAAATTTTTCAATTAATACTCTAGCAACAGCAGGTTATCAGTATTGTATATCTATGTTTCAATATCGGCATCTTCTCGCAAAAGACCTTCTCGAAGAAATGGGAGATTTTCGAAAATATGAAAGACCACCTGGTATTGAATTTGCTGATGCCATTTTAAATGCAACGTTTCTTCTATGTGCTTTGTTACTTGTTTCAAGTGATAAAGATAATTACACTTGTAAATTACTCTTTCTTGCATACATTTCAAGAATGATGCAAGGTGTTAAAAGAAAGATTTTGTTGGTTGTACAAGTAATTTCAACATGGATTTATATGTTGTTTGAAACTGCTGTTCTTTGGCTTGGAATATACATGGCAGAATACTTAGTTTGGTATTGAAACATTGCCAAACTCTCAAAAGCATATCAAATTTATTGAAAATTTTGGTGAACCAAGGAGGCAACTACGATATGTGATAAAATATCATTATCGAATTATCTAGTATGTATTATTTGTGCTTTCAAAATATAATACTGACATATTGTTCATCATTTAGTTTGTATGAAAAGTTTCATTCTTTAGCAAAAGAATTCCACATTGTCCACGCAACTTCTACAACCGTTGAGATTGCAATGTTTATATATTCATCTATATTTGACTTCCATATTCAAAGGTTTGTAGTTTATATTTGCGTGGTGAGCACTTTATTATTTACTTGTTACAAGGCTCAACAAATTATCAATGAGGCGAGAAAGATTAAATTTGTACTTGGCAAATACATGTAATAATTCAAATCGTGATTTGAGAATGACAAACCAGCAGATATTATTTATGACGTTATTCTACTGAATGGTGACATAATTAGTGCAAAAATGTTATTGATTATGTTGGTACGTTGTCAACGCCCATTAAAAGTTCCTGCTGGTTCATTGACATCCGGCAGTTGTCAATTATTTTCGGTAATAAGGGTTACATTGGAATATAGCATACATTACATATTACATAGCATATAATGTAATATTTAATAATTTTAGTGCTTGAGTGCATCATATTCCTATTTAGGATTGTTGCTAAACACAAATGCAGATAAATAATTCTACCATAAATACCATACCAACAAATAACACTAAAACAATGTATTACGGCTGTAGAACACCAATAAAATCACAAATAATATTGATAATATAATAGAAGGAAATGATAACTCTTAAGTATGTATTTATTTCTTCACATGATGTTGAACTACTCTTTATATCTTATTCGATTCCTAACATTTGCTTATGTTCCAGTGTATTGATATATTATTGAAACATTTGTGATTTACACAGTACATTAAAGAATTAATAACAGTAATTTAAAACTTTCTCATATTTATCCACCAATTAAGTATTTATGCACAACATCTCTGTCTGCAGATGTTTTTATTCCTTCAATAATTATTAGTTTTGTTCAGTTTCTTGCAAAATAAATTAATTTCCGGCTGAAGAAATTTATCCGTCAGTGTTTTATATAAAATCAGTAAAAAAGACCTCATATACCAAATAAATTGTTAGGCTATCTGAAAAAGTAGTAAAAATTATCAAATGGAATTAACAACTGTAGGTTTAGTTGATAGTTTTTCAATTATGGCCATTGATAAGATCGCAGATCGTATGTTGCTGGTTTTCTTTTTTGACAGACATGTTATTAAATTATATACTCATCATCTATATGCCTGAACCATAAAGAATTATGTTTTACACGTATTCAATGATTTGGTTGCTGTTGATTTTGCAATGCATACTCTCTTTACATGTGGGTATCAATATTGCTCATATTTAGATATTGCCACGTCGAAAATGATCTTAATAAAAACATGGGTGAAGTTTAAACTATTTGTCTATTGTGTCTGTTGCCTGCAGTACAAGCAGCAGGCAATTATGCTTTTGGATTGTTATTTGTTGCATTTTTCACTAGTTTCATAATCAGATGCAAATGTAAATTCTATTTGGTAATGCAATTAGGATTATAATGGAGCTATGCTTTATTAGTGGTTGATATCCTTAATGACTGATATGCTAAGAGATACTCAGCATATGGCTGAGTATCTTATTTGAAATATTGGTGCGGGTTTGCCGTGTGTTTAGATTTACCCCACTGCATCTAAATTTCTTCAAGAGCTTTCAATAAAATACCTTGATCTTTATAAATAAATGAAAACCTCTAATTTATTTACTTCACATATACAATATGTGAAGTAAATATTTAAATAGTTATAGTTTTCAAAACTAACTTTTCCATCATTATCTGAAATGAATAAACGATGAGTTATAAAGAAACATTAAAGTTGAAAAATATATAAATTGATCCTCGTTTCACGAAAAACAATGGTTCAGAATATATTCAAAAACGTTGTGTTCAAAATGGTAAACTTTCAAAAAATTACCAAATTGTGTTTTAAACAGCCTATATTAAATGATCATAAATTGGAATTGGCAACTGTTGTTGTAGCAACAATGAATTACTTGCAATCATGGCCGAGAAAAAGACCTTCCATTGTGAACAAACTATCATATATTTGTGTTCTTTTATACTGTAACATAGTAATCGTTGGATTATGGGGTCACATTATAATATTATGTATGAACTAATAAATGTATTTTTTTGTTACTGACTAAAATGATATGTTTTAGATCTTACAACTGGTATAAGCTACAACAACATAGCTATTGATCTTGCATTATTGACTCTCGGTACTTCTGGCTACCAATATTGCACATCTTTCTTCAATCATCGTTATGAAGCTCAAGACCTACTTAGAAAGCTAGGTGATTTTCGTCAATACGGAAAACCTCCGGGTATTGAATTGGCCGATGCTGTTTTAAATGCAGTATTTAAATCTATAATTATCGCTGAAATTGTACTCACGCCTATTCTGTTATGGTTCTTATTATCTGAATCATGTGCTGAAGATGATTATGGTTGCGGATTCATATATCCAGCGTACTTTCCTGGCTGGATGACAGGATACAAACGTAAGTTTGCTTTGCTGGTACAATTATCATCAACATGGAGCTATGTTTTGTTGGGCACTGGAAGTGTTTGGGTTGGAATGCACATGGCTGAATATTTAATATTATATATAAAGCATTGCCAAACACTTATAAAACAAATTTCCTTGATTGAAGACTTTCAAATGAGAAAAAGTGCACTAAGCCATGTAATAAAATACCATCATCATATAATAGAGTGAGTATTGATATGAAATGCATTTATTTCGATCATATCCATTGATGTTTTGTAGTATGTGTGAAAATTATCAAGAAATAGCTAAAGGGATGTACATTGTCCACGCAATTTCCACCCCAGTTGTAATGGCAATGTTGATGCAGACTTTCATTATAGATTTTCAGGTGCAATGTTTATTAATTTTTGTAATTTGGACTATGACTTTATTGTTTATTTGCTTTATGGGACAAAAAATGGTGGATGAAGTAAGTGAATATACTAAAAGTTTTAATTACGCACTAATTAACAGCTGCAAATACATATTTTTAAGAGTGATAACTTAGCTGATGTTATCTACGAAACTATTCCTTTGGATGGAGATATGTCTAATAAGAAAGTCATGATGCTTATGTTACTGCGCTCGCAGCGTCCTTTCAAAGTCCCAGCAGGATCATTGACTTCCTGTGATTTTTCTTTATTTGCAGCTGTAATTAATTGTTATTTTGGCAGGTAATTAAATTAATGTAAAGTCTCTTTTAGTGTTTGAAAGCAACTTACTCCTATATGGCTCTTATTCAGAACACCAACTCCAAATAATAATTAGAGAATTAAAAACATAAATATCTGGTCAGTACATTTACAGTGAGCTTATAACAAACAATTGTTATACTACTGTTATTGTCTAATATATAAGCAACTATGTATTATGAAGCACTGTTAGATGCAAAAGCAACAAATTATAGAGTACTAGCACTTCAATAAAATCTAGTTATTAACTTCCTTGAGTAAGTAGTGACTGTGAATTTAAAGTGTGTTCTCGTAATCTTATAATTTTCACCAGATAATTACACAAATATAATGCGAATTATTTTCTTAGGAGTGAGAATTTATGGTGTGAGAATCCACATTTGCATTATATGAAATCGGAAAATGTTCTAAATTTGAATTATTACAGGCAATGCATCCAACGTATTCTTATCTAATATTATTGCAAAATACAAGTTAATTAATATTATTAATCAAATATTGTCTCATAGAACACAAACAAAAGCATTATTACACTGGTATTATTACAAATAGTAATCCATCTAAGTTATTTAGCACATGTGGTTATTAATACTTAAATATGGGAAAGCAAGTAGCGTGTGTATTTACGTAATTAAATAAAATCTTTATAAAAGCGTGTTGAATATTAGTAATATCCTCACATTTCTAATGGTAATTTACAGAATCAATCACAACGTGCGCTACAAAATGTTGACCGATCAACTTAACAAATTTTTAACATTGCCCACTTTAATAAATGGAAGATTAGAATTGGCCGCAACTACTTCAAGAATATTAAAGTTTTACAATTTCTGGTCAACCACTCAATCTCCACGTATAAACAAATTATACTTCACAATTACTTTTGCTTTATTTAACGTTGTAATATTTGGCATATGGGGACACGTTATTAGAGCATGTAAAATCCAGTTTTATGAGCAGCCTAAGCTAGAGCCTGTTGAATAATAGTTCTGTTTCATTTCAGATGTCACAGATAAGTTTTCCTACAAAGAACTGGCTACTGATTTCGCATTGTTGACGCTTGGCACTACTGGGTATCAGTATACTTTTAACGTATATCGATACCGTCGTCTAGCACAAAATCTACTGATGGAATTCGGTGATTTCCGATATTATGATAAACCAAAAGATATTGAACTAGTTGATGCATTCATGAATGCAATACTTAAAATTGTTGCAACTGCGGTTTATTTTCTATGTGCAGTGTATTTAATCCTTTTAGTTTATACCAACTGTGAAGAAGATGACTACCGTTGTGGATTTATATATCCTGCATATTTTCCTGGAATGATGACAACTTGGCGTCGTAAGTTATCCGGCGCTTTGCAAATATCCTCTGTGTTGACGGCTGTAGTAAGTTCGACTGCGTGTCTTTGGATCGGCATATGCATGGCTGAGTACCTTATTTTGTACTTACAACATTGTCGGATATTAGTCCAAAAGATATTATTGATTTCTGATTTATATGATAGAAAGACGCATATTATTAAAATTGTGAAGTACCATCAAAGAATTTTACAGTAAGTATCAGTTAAATCGTAATAATATTTAAAAGAACATCTATTTGCAGTTTGCACAAAACTTATCAAACGGTGGCAAAAGGAATATTTATCGTTCATGCAGTTTCCACGCCAGCCGTATTAGCATTGCTAATACAATCATTTCAATTTGATAGGCAGGTGCAAGGTATCTTACTTTTTGTAATCATGGCCGTGCTATTATTTGTTGTATGCTATATGGGGCAACGTATGATTGATGAAGTATAACTCATTTTAGTAAGATTCCATCACAGTGCATTAAATCAAATTAATTTTATAGAGCAACGATTTGGCTACTGATATCTACTATGCAATACCTTTTGATGCTGATTTGGAATCGGCTAAATTGATTTTGTTTATGCTTCAGCAAACGCAACGCCCTGTAATGATTCCCGCAGGATCATTAACAAATTGTAGTTTTGAATTGTTGACTTCTGTATGTATTGAATGCAAAATAATTTCATCTAATTATGTTTAACTGCCAATATATTTTAGGCCCTACAGGTAACTTATTCATATTTAACTTTACTGCGGAAAACCAGCAATCATTGAATATGGTGATTCTATCCATGTAAGGTATACTCACTGAAAATCACTTTGAACAAGTTAGAAGTCTACACAATCTAATTTGAAATAAATTACAGTTATATTAATACTTTATACAATAGTGGATTATTATATCGATAGTCTAAATGATAAAACAATATTTATTCATTCTCAAACATCTTTGTTTAAAATTGCGCATTTACTTCACCCTAGGATGCAGTGGATATTGACACCACAAAAATAACTGTAAGAGGAGAGTAAAAGATCACACAAAACAAGCCGCTCTCAGATGATATACAATCTCTCCAATCAACCAATACAAAATATAGGCAGGAGGGCTTATATAAATGGTATTGTATTTTACACAAATTGTTAATATTATCCTTGCAGATGGATGGGTATTAGCGTTAGCTCGCAAATAATGTGCCATATTTTGTAAACTTAAGGAAAACAAGTGTTATGTTGGATGGTGTGGCTGTGTATTCGTTTCGTATGTGGCGATATATTCATAATATTAATATCGTATCGTAACAACGATGATATTATAAAATCTAAGAATTTTGCTTGAATTGCTAGTTGAGTGCTAATCGCAACATGGTATTATTAATGTTTAGTTTATAATATTGTCTCACTTTCAATTTTCGATATTGATAGGATTAAATCGATTCACTTTTATCTTTTAATGACTTCTAATACGCATATGCAGTTCACTAACTTGCTTGCCCTTCTTTTAACTACCTGGTTGGTTTATTCTATCGTTTACATACGTTAATTTCCATAAACCAATTGTACTAACCGCCTCGTTCACAAAATACATAATATACAAATTGTTAAAAAACAGAAATAAATAAAAATACAAAATAATACAATACATAAACATATTAAAGTTAATTAAAACCACTTCGATTTCAATTGGGTGTCTCTGTTATAAATAAATGTCTATAAAAACAATATATATATATATATATATGTATATTTTATCTCAATAAAATTTTCATAAATGACTATCCGCTATTATCAATGAAAAATAAACTCAATTTATCTTCTGCTTGTTCGGGCGCTAAATCAAACTTATTTCGTCAGTGGTTTCTTTTGATTTGTAAAATATTGCTCCAAACTATTAATTGACTTGTTGTTTCATTCACAAAAATAACATGCGAACACAACCATTACGATAGACTCTTACCGGGAGAATAAATTAATAGTAAATATACACAGCGTATTAAAAACTTAATTAAGTACAAGAGGCTCGAAATGCTGTCATTTGCGTGAAAAATAAGTAGTAATCTCATCAGAATGCTCACGTAATGCATCTAGAGCGCCTGCCGAGGTAACTTAAATAATGTCTAGATAATATCGATACAATCAATAGGCAGATGCAGAAGAAAATAAACAATGTAGGTTGTTTGGGATGTCAAGCGACAAACGGATTCTGCATCCGCCGCCACATTTTGTCGCTCAAAGCTAGCCCGTGTTACCACCGAGTGTTGCTTTTAGCTATCATAACTCGAACTATGATGATGATCCGCCTGCGGAGACGGTGGAGTCGAGAGGTTCGAACTGTTATTGCTGGCTATCGAATGCCGCGGGCTGCTGCTCCTATCCGTACCCTGGAAATGAGTAGCGGTTATTTCGGAAGGGGAAAAGTAGGCGTCGCACGTTACTTTAATCATATCGTGTAACGAGGACATGCTGCCTAGGCTAGCAGGATCTGGCGATGGTGAAGTATCGGAAGGTCGTGGCAATGCCGGTGGTAGCTCTCTAGGTCGCGGCGGTGCTGCCCGCCGAGCACCGTTATATGATGCAGGAAAGGCGACAGGACGCAGCGGTTGGGGGTTAGATATTTCTGGACGCCTACGTTCCCCATGCTTTGGAGGTAATGGCGCGACTTTTGTTGGCTAAAAAGAAAATAATTAATTAAAATAGTACACTAAAACATGAAAACAAGTTGAACTCACTCGTGGTTGTACAGGTGGAGGCAAAGGAGTTTCCGGAGTAGCTACAAGGCCAGGGGGTGTCGCAGTAAGATCAATAAGTCGCTGTTTTTCTATACCTTCACCTGGACCCATGTGTGAGACGTGATTAAAGTTTGTTGGTGCTGAAATAAGTTTGGAGCGACGATCGGTGCTACTAAAAAAACTAAAAATTATAAACCTGACGTATCGTAGCCAACTGGCCAACTGGCAACTTACATTCTTTGTGACTTGTTTCCTTCCCGGAGAGAAAACCGTCGCCTAGGCCTGGTCATGGTTCTACCATCCCTATCAACCGCATAAAGATTCTCCAAATTTAAAACTTCCGGTTGGTGTATATTAGATAAGTACAGCATACTAATTAAATCATGTAAGACACAAAGTGTTAAACTTCCAGTCTCAAGTAATGGTCGGGAACGCTTCACGTTCAACGTCTGGATCCATTCGCCAGTTACGCAATTGAAAATATCAATGTGCGTTTCGCTGTAAATAATTAAATGCCCATCACGGAAGCCAATTGCCGTAGGTACGGCCGGATACATAATTTCCCTATCTCGTGATTTACGTCCATGCCTATCGACGTATACTGCCAAAGTGCCGAAAACTAGGAGGTATTCATGCTTCGGTAATTCAATTACCCGATGTGCATCCACAGGACTGCACGCAAGTGTTTGTTGTAGGGGATTCTCTGGATGAAGTAGCGCTGGAAGAATAGAGCGGCATAGAGAAACGTCTAATTCATAATATCAGAATACTTACAAATTGGTGGATAATCTCCAGCAATCGTGTAAATCGTAAATGCAGATGGCGAACCGACACACAATCTACCGTCGGAAAGAAGCTGCAATGACTGAACACAGAGCGGTAATTGAATCTCACGCAATCTATTATGTCGTACACGTGTACGTGTAATTTCATACAGAATAATAGATGTATTCTGTTGCTTGCGTACAGCCACGGCGATAATATAAACCGGACCTGGATTCACCGGCACTGCGCCCACCGTAAACAAAGAACAACCTTTGCTTTCAGTCACTTTTATCCATTCCGTTTCATCGCCATCCAAAGCCCTCACTGGCACCAGTCTCACATATCGCTGTTTACCACTCAACACAACTAAAAGCTGCTCAGCAGCAATGTACTCGAGTTGATAAATCTTCTTCCCTTCGCCAGCCCTCGCAATTTCCTTATGATCTAAATCAACGCAGAACAACCCTTCTTCAGTTCCTAACGCAATCCTATCAGGATCAATCACAGCAGCACAGTTAGCATTCCTTAATAGTGTCAAAGAATTGTCAATTAATTCCCTGGCAATTAACACGGTGGTGTTTGGTAGGTTATTCCTCTTCATAATACGATGTAACTCGGACAACGCCACTACCCATTTGTTCTTCTCACCTTCCGTGTCTGCTAACATAAGCATGGAGTTTCTGGGCCCGGGAGGTTCCATAAAAGACGTTGTAATCTGTCAATGAAGTAAATAAGCTCTTAAAATTTATAGAGACGTAAATTACAACTTACCCTAAAGATACAAGGGATGTCCTTTTTATTCGCATGAATAACATCCGAATCTTTAACACAGCTAACGCTAAACTGTGGATCGCGCATGTCAAGGACTTGAGCAACGTGAACACTCGGTAAGGCATTGCGATCGGTAGATATGTCATATAGAAATAATTTAAAGTCGCACACAACCACGAATTGACGTACCCAGCCCTTCTTTACACCACCGGGTTTAGGGACCTTTACATATCCCTCGTAGGCCGTGCCAATGCCACGAGTTGGATCAATGCCCAATGGACGTTTAGCTGTAACAAAGATAGAAATTAAGTTTGTACAAGAGATAATAAAAATGTATTATACTTTGATCTGGTGGCACTGGACACGCGCTAGGTACATGCTGACAGCAAGCTGTATGACATGTGAAGCCACAAATTTCACAAACCATTCCTTGGCGCATTAATCCAACCATGAGCGATGTACAATGACTGCACTTGGTTGGACTTGAAAATGTGCGCACCAAGAATTGGTGCAGTTTTAACTTCATTGGCGACGCCGCAGTATGCTAATAAAGTTAACAGTTGTGTTAGTAGCAACAAGTGAACAACTCTCGACAAAACTTACAATACTCATTTCGGACAAGTTACTCTTAGAGCTATTAATACTGAGGGCTCTGTTATCTTCAATATCGCCTTCCTCGGATTCAATAGAAGTTCCCAAATAATGTAATTGCTGCGCTGACCCCGTCTCAAACGGATGCGGCAACGTGTGTTGTTGTTGCTGCTGCTGATGATGTTGTTGGCTGGAATTCGTCTCCTTAAGGAATTGATCTAAGTAGCTCATTTGCGAAGATGGTCTTTCCAATACTAGAAACCAATAAAAAATATCATTATTCTAAATAAACTAACACGAAACGGTAAGAAATGATGTTTTACTAATCGATTAACGATGTCATAGGTATGATATTAATAAAACCCAATCACTTTTAACTGAGAATCACAATTTCCACACGTGTAACTAGAAAAAAATCCAACAAAGTCTTTCAGTTAATAAAACAAACAGCACGGTCGACAGCTAAAATGTGCCAGGGAAATACTCGATGTCGCATCCCTGAATAAATGCTGTTAACAGCTCTAACAAAACAAAACACAAAGTTGGTTTAGAACGTAAAATCGTTGTTGCCGGTAAGGCGAAATAAGGTAAAACAAACAAAATATTAGCACTCCAAGCCGTCAATGTACATGGTATGAGAGAAACATTTTAAAAAGCTTAGTAGAACAGGCTCTAGCTTTCATTCAATGTTTTAATTAATTATTGGTCTTTGTAAACAAAATTAAACAAATTGAAACTAGTAAACGAACCCTTTATATGGCGTCGCAGAAACGATGATATTCCAATTGTTGCTGCATGTAACAAGTTTAACGAAAACATTCTTATTATGCACACTTACTGCGCTACTACATTTAGGTCCGTAGTTAAAAGTGCACTCGTTTCGCGCTTTCACAAGTCGCTCCAGGCATGAGCGCCCAACGCCTGCAAATTGATTCGGCGCTTAAAAAATTCTGCACTTTTCCTTCAAAGTGACAATGACTAAGATTTACCCACATTTGCTGTGTAGATGTTTGAGTAGGTGTTTCGAAAGTATTACAGAAGGCAAATTCAATACAAAACCAATACATACGTTCAATGTTCTTTTTTTATCAAACTGGTACACGGCTTTATAAAAACATAACAATTTTAATTATTATAAACTCAACTAGCATTCTCGTAACAGAACAAATCAATTATAATTGTATTGTATAACAACAAAAAGTCGGTATTTACCAAAAGTAAACTATAACTTGATAACTTTTAAGATGGAAATAATCAACAATGAACAAAACAAAGTAAATAAAAAACAGGACCATAATGTAGTAATAAGTTTATCAAAAATCTCATAGCAATTGCAATTACATTATCAACTAGGTAAATATCAATGGACGTCTACTAAAATGAGCATGATATCGCAAATATTAACATGTATAAATGAACTAAAAAATGACTAGATTTCTATGAGATTTCCGACTGTGTTGTGTTTGCCATAAGTGTGAATGATAATAAATGTACGTCTTGTACACTTGATGGCCCTCTAATATTTCAAAGTTCTTTCGTTTTTCAGTCAACGGTCATTCGTTTCGTATAATCTTACAATCGGAGAAATAGCAAAAGGAGTCCCCAGAAGCAGGACGTGATGCCGATGACTAGGGGCAGCTGCCTCAACCACCAACCCACTGAACACATCACATCACATATAAACAAATCTATGTTACCAACCCCGCCTAATATACAAATACCTTGGGAGTGCTAATATGGATGCATCCACTCACTCACAACAAATCTTGCAATACCAAGACTATGTGACTGAACTATTTTGCAGAAATAATAGAGCAAATTGAAACAAGTATATGCAAGTGGTTGCAACATTCATATCTAGACTACTAAGAGATGTTAACAATGCGTACTTACATCCTTCTCCGGAGTCGAGGCGGTGTTGTAAATCCTTGATTTGTTTTTCTTTGCGCTTCAGGTCCGTGCATATTGACTCGTTTCGTTGCTTACAAGCCATGATTTCTCTAAAAAAGTACAGATTATATTTAGCGTAAGAGTTGACAACGATGACAGCAAAAAATATCTTACTTTTGGGCGGCCAACAACTCCGCACGTGTTTTGCTGAGATCTTCGCTTATAGACTGTTTAGCTTGGATTTCGGACTGCAAGGAGCTTTGAAGATTGAGCAGTTCCATCTTTTCCAGTTTCTGAGATCGTCTGTTCTTCCAATTCTTATCAGCTCCAACTGAATTTGTTACCCCTAAATGAATATACTTTTAGTACAAATTTTAGTAAATATGCAAACAGTGTACCTGTGTGTTTTAGGTATTCTAACTCCTCCGTCATCTTGGTAGCCAATGCTTGCAAATATGACCTGGCGTCCTTCTCATCACTCACCCACTGAATGATCTCGGACAATTGTGACTCCCATTGGCCCAGACTCTCCTGCTTGCCGCGCAGCTGTTCGTATTCAACTTCCAACGCGTTCCGTTCTGTCTGCAGGCGTCCCAAGGACTCAGTCAACTAAAAATAGTCAGGTTACAATCTTACACGGGCGATGACATTTATCCAGAAATGTTAGCGTCACCAGCCTTATGACAGTTAGAGGATCGTGGAGACTCATTAAACATTGCCATAAACTAAATAAGCCCACAGGAAATAAGCCACAGTATGAAGAAAATCAAGGACAAAATTAAGCCAGAACTCAACAAACACTTACAAAGTGCACACTTGATTGCAACTTGTTATTATCCTCGAGCATCATTTGCTTCTCCATATCTCGTCGATGATTTAACTCGGAAATAGTTTGCTCATTATCGACTAGTGCTTCAATGCGAGCCTTTTCTTGTTTCTCTTTTAAACATTGCACCTATGATGGAGTAACGAAAACAAAAACGTAACCACTAAATAAAACACAAAATATATAAGCATGCACTTTTATAACTCAATATGAACTTGTAGCTTTGAATAATTTATTATCTAAGATGCCTGGGGAAGAATTCAAGAAATAATAGGGCAATTAAGAAGAAAATAATTACCTCGCGTTCAAGTAAATCTCGATGCGTTTCGGTTTCATGCAACTGTTCCCTGAGTGATGCTAATTCCATATTGTACCGGGTTTGTTGTTGGGTAAGACTTTCATTATATTGAACCTAACGGTGAATAGAAATTTTGAATATTAAACTCGACTAAAATGTGATTAACTAACCTCAAGTTTTTCTAGCTCAGCCTTTAGCCGATGATTATCTTGTTGGTCCCGGGGATCACTTGCGCTACGAACTCGCAATCGATCAGACTCTGCCTGCATTTGCCGACAGTACTCTTCCGATCGCTCCCTTAATTTCCTTTCCTTTCCGGTTTCCGCAATTGCATCCTCTACCCGCGATTCCAATTCCCGACGTAATTTCTCCGCTTTTCGAATATCATTTCGCAGTGAATCTACCTTCTGCATAGCCGTTTCCAATTCCTCTTCCTTATCCCGAACCTGTCGCGATAGCCTCTGCTTCTGTTGGCGTAATTCTGACAACTTATCAGAAACCTCTGTGTACTCTGCCATTGCAAGTTTGCGTTGCGCCAGCGCATCTTTAAGTTCCTTATCTTGCAACTTTAACTTGTCGAGCAGATCACCTTTCTCCTTGACGTTTTCTTCTTTTTCTTGTCGAAGTATCCGAACTATCTTTTCCATGTCTTTTAGTTTGCCGTCTATAGCATCCTGGGATTCATTGGACTGTGTGCCTGTGCTTTCAAAACTTCTCAATTGTGACTCCAATTCACAGTTACGTTTCGTCAGAACATTAATCTCATCTTGTAACTTGCGAGTACCATCAGGAGACATCCGCTTTTCAACAGGATGCTCCTGTGAAAGTCCCAATGACATAATATCGCCAACCTGATTCTTTTTGTTTTGTTTATCAATTATGATGCTGTTCACGGAAGAACTCAAATCAGACATCGCACACCCTCCCGTAAAAGTAAATCCCACAAACGGCAAATGCAAGCCGGTAAACGCAGAATTTGCAGCTGACGGTGGCACAACATCAGAGGTTCGGATATCGGCATCGTCAACATCAAAGTTTGACGTATCAGTTGGACTAGAAACTTCGGGTATATAAGGGGCGTTGCTGTCCCTGATGCCGTCCCAATCGACACCTTCAAACCATGCATGATTCTGCAATTAAATGTAATGAAAATAATTGGATAACATCCAATCAATTTGAAGTAGTATTCTAGTTTTTAAATGGAGGTCTCAGATTACTAAAGAATAGTCATAGCGTCACTGGTACAAGTACCCATTGCAGCAACATACATAAAAAGACAATTGCAATTTGTAATTATCGCTAATATTTCATCGATTCAGCCTTAAACCTTCCATAAACGGTTACGTCAAATATCTCGCGTACGAGGCATTTGCCGAACGGATGGAATAGAACGCCAAGGTGACTCAAGTGAAATAATTATTGACTCTAGTCGATAGCTAAAGACAATATTCACGAAAATTGTCAACCGCTCTTGCCGAAATATATCGCGAAGTATTCGCATGACGGCTTGGAACTCCAGGACACGCCAGCATTTGTAATATCCGCCATCATTTATATTGTACCTTTGTGTTTACGAAGTGTACGTTTAAAGCCCAGTACACAACAAGATTCCAAAGGTGTGCGCGATGGGTTGAGTCCTACCAATGACCAGGTCATTCCAATTTGTCATCATCGAAGTATACGCCACTAAATTTTGCGCAGGGCACAACCGCAATCAATAATATATCAACTCACCTTAAAGTCTAGTATGCCATTGTGTCCTAATCTAAATTCCTGACTACATATCAATTGCCTGACCAAGTCTTTAGCAGCGTCGGATACTTCCACGTCTGTAGGAAAGTCAAAGCAGTTCTTGTGGTTCATAATCTTCCCATAGGTTTCCACAAGACTTTCGGCGTAGAATGGCGTCTCGCCGAAGAGCATTTCATACATGCATACGCCCAAGGACCACCAATCGCACTCGGGCCCGTATCTTCCCTGATCGTCTTCCATTGCACGCAATATTTCCGGCGATATATAGTCTGGCGTGCCGACTGCGACGTTAGACTGCACAGTTCCGTCCTCGTTCAGTTTTAAACAACTGCCAAAATCGGCCAGTCGAATGTGGCCGTTTGCGTCTAGCAGCACGTTGTCTGGCTTAATATCGCTACGGAGGGAAGTACACATTGCATTATCACAACTCGAAGAAATTACACTGAAGGAAAATGAATATAAACTAGCTCGGAATGCCTCACCGATGTACATATCGAAGTTTGTGTATTGAGTCGATAGCCAGAACCATTTCCGCTATATAGAATCTAGCCATATCTTCTGGAAGACGGTCTTCAAATTTCGTTATTAATGTCAACAAATCTCCGCCGCAGTAATAATCCATAACGAGATAAAGATTCGATTCATCCTGAAAGAATCATTTGCACATTAATTTATTTACAGTTGCAAATAAAAATATTCTCGAGGTTTTTTCCTATCATGCTAAGATTTTACAATATTTTTAGAATAACCTTACTTACTTGAAAGGCATAATGTAAATGAGTTATCCAACGTCGATCTCCATATACTAACACATCTCGTTCTTCCTTGAAACAGGCAGTTTCGGCTCGCTTCAACATTTCCCATTTGTTCAGCAGTTTCATGGCAAATACCTTTAGAAAACCATGATATCTCAATCATATATTTTAAAACCTGCTTCAATACAAACCTTGTCAGAACCTCTCATTTTCACCACACAAACCTCCCCAAAAGCCCCTCTACCAATAACTTTAATAATTTCAAAGTCATCTCTTGTCAATCTCATAGATTTTATGTTGCTAGCCACTGGTTTTACTGGAATTAGCGAAATGTAAAAATGAAGTATTTATGTGAAATTCTCTTACATACCAAATTCTATAAAGGCAGAAACAGTCTTCTCCCGTCGTAAACTGGAATTGCAGCATTCGTCATATAAAATGAGGAGTACATCTACTAAAGTTTCAATGCTGAAGGTCTGCCCCTGCACCGGCCCCCCCAAAAAAAGAGACTCCAGCTGGCGCAGCCTTCGTTCGGCGACTTCGGGCATGGCACCACCGCCAGCCTGCAGCTCACTCATAGTTAAAAGTCGTCACATTCATATGTTGAGGCCTGTAAAACAATCGGCCATTTGGAAATTCGTTCAGTAAGCCAAATGCAAATGATTCACGCCATTCGATTAAATTTCGTACCGAATGTGGTGGCACTTTCATATGCGCGCGCCGGTTTCTAGTTCACAATGCTACTGAATGCTGTATTCATAAAGGATATGCTTGATGAATCTGAATCAAAATAAACTTTCATACTCAGAACTACAAACAATGCCCCCACAAACACATACACCCAGGTCGCACATGTCCAAACCATACCGAACCACGGTATTGTTATGATGAATTACGAAATCTCTTCCCAAATAACTTTCACAAGCCACGACGGAGTGCGCCCGTTCGACATGAGATGTATTCGCAATCGAAAAAAGATTTAACAGACAAGATTCGGACGGATTTAGTTCAGACAACACGGGCTTGCTTACATTTGTCGTTGGATGTGATACGACCACGATTGTCATTGTTGCATCAGGACATCTGCAGCGTTAGACACTGCACACATCCAATCAACGCCACCGAGTTAAATCCGGCGAGAGAATTAATCAACACGCACGCAGCAGTAGACAACGCCGTCAATTAGCACTCGGCGCCGACGCTTGTAGCGTCTTTTCGCCAATCGTCGAATGCACCAACAATTGAACGCTGCGAACACCGAACCGTAGCACTGGCAACCTGAGCGTGGGGAAGACCACAAGGCGATTCGCACTCGCCCACTAATTAAATGCAACTAATCAACAAGCTTACGGGCTGCATGCGCGAATAATGTATTAACGAAAGGCTTATGAATAACCTAAATATAAACGTGATAGAATTTTTGAGGTGGGACGGCTAGAAGGTAAGCATAGATTGCGGGCACACTCTGCGGGCGCGATTTGCAGCAAGTTCACAACACATTCACCGTTTTGCAATGTCTACTATATTTACCTTGAGCGGCGTAGACAAGATGGTCCGGTGGGGTGCTGGCTAAATACCGGCCGACATTTGGAGCGCACTGGCACGGCACTTCTACGTTTTAATAGTAGCCATTTTCAGAGGCAGATTGAACCACCCCCACTAGACAAGCACGGTGTGTGGTGTTGTGTGGAATGCTTGGAATCGTGTTGCCGATCTCTACATGCGCGTGCCGCGCACCCTAGCGGTAGGTAGGACAACTAAACTAATAACATCGGTGAAGACGAAGCGAATTCCTCACGTGGAGACACGAGCGGCACGAGATCGAAACGTTTGAAACATATTAAAACCATTTGAACAGAACTAATTAAGGGAATGAGTTAAACACAAGTCTATAGCTGACATAACCATTGATTTCATTATTATATTCATTTACAAAACAGAATACAGAAATTGCTGCAAGTTTGTCACAATTTGATTTAGTTCTTGTGCACGCAACAGTAACTTCCGTGCTGTTACACTTTGTTCAATAAATACAATAATATCAGTTATACAATTTTAAACATACTTTAGTAGTAGAACTATATATTAATACTGTATTACATACAAGAAATGCACTTGTTGGAAACTTACAGAAGAGAGTCTTTTGTATTAAATAGTATTTATTTCGATTTCACTTTACTTTGCTTAGTTCAATAATTCATTCTAATCGGTAATAATTCGCATCGATTCGTAGTAATCTTTGATGGATCATTTCGTTAATAAAACTAAGATGCGCACGTGCTTGGCGCACGACTTGTTAAATAGAGAGTTTTGATAATAGGGGCATGTATTAACTACTGTACCACATTTTTTAAAATCGAACTAAACTATGTAATATAAAATGACAAACGCGACGAATACGAAGTGAAAAACCTAAAGACATACCTGTACACTGTATACAGAATCCATGATCACAATAATTAAAGAGAAAACAAAAACCTATATAGATAATAAAAATATAACAAAACAAAGCAATTATTAAATATTCTTGTTGTACTCTAAATGGATTCTTTTGTTTCATATTCGCTTTAAGAGTGTTACGTCTGTAACTAGAAAACGTCTCGTGTTTTTGTTATAGCTTTAAAAATTTCATATCTCAGTCTGTACTAATTAAATATGCAAACAATTTCGTTTCGTTAATATTTCTCATATTTCATCGGTATCACGATTCTTCTTTGACTGCAATAGTTTGTGAGCACAGCCAAACCAAACCACACCTAGATTTGGTTTCAAGTAGTTTTTGTCTCTATGTGTAAAGAAATATTCTTTGTATCGACTCATTACATCATCTGTAAGTCGCGATAAGTATATTAAATATTAATATAAAAATCCGTTCATCGTACGTGCCAAATTCATCTTTCTCGTCAATCAAAGCAATGGCGCGACCGAGACTCTTTGATGTCTTGCCACTCGCGAAGCAGTGTTTCAAACTTCACCCAGCAATTTCGTTTCCTAATAACTTATTAGATTTTAAACGTATTAATGTAATATTTTTGGTTGTCGAGAGGACGCTCATTTGAATAATAGTAATGTAATACAAGTGTAAGGATACGGTCAACAACACAAAACGCAATTTCGCGCGCGCTGTCGCACAGCCAGAAGCTCGTCGTTTGGAAATGAAAGAAACGCGCGTGCAAAACCGATGCTCTATGAGAGTACGACTTACTCATTTTGCATGCATTTGGTCAACAATATGTTTACTTTACTCACCATGTTCATATCATCAATAAAAATATAGCATATTGTTAATACGGTAGAGAATAGTGTTTCTTTGCTTTAAAATTTAATTTTATATTCATGTGGTATCAGTCTTTCGAGAAAATTAGTTATGTTTAGTATCACATTTCGTCAAAAAATGCACAAGTCTTTTCTTTCGTAATAGTCAGGCACATGTAAAAATGTACTTAGCAAACAACTGATTAGTCCTTCGTGAATTTCTATCACTTAGTGATAACATGTTACCTAATTAGTAGTTAATTTTTGGCTTTTGGGTGCGCTGACTATAAATCCGGCTTGGGCATTCTCTTTCAACGCGATTCTGATAAATTGCATTAATTTCCACATGGCTGCTTCACGATATCTTCAATATTAATAAATAATGCGTCTCTCGTTCACTTTTAAAATATCAGTATGCAATATTTTGTCTCAATTCATATTATCATCAGTTCATCACATCACTGAATAACGAATAATAATAAGATAAAAACGAATTAGGAAATTGTAATAAATAATTCCGTTTGCTACCGTTACTTGCTAAATATCACAGATATAAAATTTATGAATGTAACACGCACCGGCGGCATACGACAAAACACTTTTCTTTGTATATTATAGGTTTTTGTACGGCCACGGCTTTCGTCCTCACGCTCACAATCCTGACTCTCCCTTGACTTTTGCGTATTGCTTTCCATCATTCAGCATTTGAATATGTTAATAGTTCATCTTCATCACGCTTAGTTTATGTTCAACGAATGACGAACAAACGAGTTTTCCTTTAATACTTAATACTAAGGTTGGTAGCTTGTTTTTATTATAATTGTTGTAGCATATTTCTTCCTTCCTTTCAAATTCCCTCAGTAAAACGTTTTCCTTCCGACGCATGTGCAAACCTTATTTGATCCGAATTAATTCAAATTTCCATTTGGTAGAAATGATTCAATGCAGTACGGCTCATAGTGGGGTGTTGTAATGTATCATAAATATTACTAAATAATGAAGCATATATTCATAAACACATCTCGTTCCAAATTGATGCGGTAGGTAGATAGTCACTTATTACTTATACGAATATATACTACAGGTACACCGTTAAAACATGATTAAAACTCTCACGCACTGCGAACGCTTGGTTCGCGGACTAACTCAGAACGCATGTGATTTATCTTCACGCCCATTTTATGCATGTTCGTGGCAATTACCAAAAATACCCAAAACAAAGTACCACGACACGTAATGAGTGTTACATTGAGCGCCAACGCGATGGTATTGTTCAGCGCATTCTCAAGTTCAAGTAACGCGATTTAGATCGTTGGAATAACTGGGAAATAACTAAATCTGACTAATAGATTATTGTTGACTGACTCCAATTGTTTCGTTAGACGTAATAAATCAAAAATTTCAACTAGCACAGAAATTCTCGTGTCACCTCAATGCGGAGGAGAGCGCGTGGTGTAAATCCGCGCCGATAGCTCTATCCTCCACGCACGTTTATGTAATTAATAGTTAAATATAAATCTCTATAAAGCCTGATCTCCCCTTCTATTAGTTTCGTGCATTTCAACAGCATACAGATAGACAACTTGAAACTATGCTATTATAGAATAAACACGTCCGGTCGCACATACAATCATCTGCGACCGTCGCACATAAAATACACACTAAGAAATTTTGCCTTGCGATTCCGTTTCGATTACAAACGCATTCGTGAAATGCGTCACGTCTGTTGCATTCTTTCATCATTCGTAATGTTTGCAGTTAAGTCTGTTCGTTCGGGGAGAGGCAAATAGTATTCTCGTATCTTACTTTCTTTCCATATCTCATCTCAATATGAAAATCATTCCCTTGTCATTCGCCACAAACAAACATCACCGAAAACTGATCTTCATCGCAAAATCGATAAACACGTCGAATAGATTAATGCAGTTACACGTATTACGTTGATTACTAGCTAATAAGCACATCGGTTAATAGTTTTCTCAGCGAGAAACAGAAATAGCATATAGTTCTTGTTTATGTAAATATAACCCTACACCAATGGTGAAACTAAATAAAATTACATACTACATGCCACCGTCTACTGATCACGGACACATTACTCCAAGCATACCCTGTTTATACGTACGGTAGAACAAAATCAAATATGATATTCTTTCAGCGGTCGAAGCAAAGAAGAAGCGAATAAAACTAAACTTGAATACTACCTAAACGGTCATGCTGGCCAAAGAAAAGTGCCGAGCACTGCACATGTTTGGTAGATTTTCTCTAGAAATATGGAGTGGTGAATGTGTTTCAGTAGCGCGCATGCGATGGTTACCTTGGGCTTGTTTACTGCTGAACGGCGGCGGTCGGCGGTTGAGTGTACGGATTGTAGGTGTATGACAACGGCGCAGAATACTGATTATACGGGGTCTGCGCGCCACCCATGGACTGATATGCGCATGGATTCGTGGTGTTGGGCAGCCCACGCGTCTGGAAGAATTTGCTGTTCAAGATCGATTGCATACCATCCGCGCTGTTAGCGGGCGCTGCCATCACATTCATGTACTGCGGCATCGGCTGGTACATGTTGGGGCTGTTGGTGGGCGGCGGACCAGAGAATGATTGCTGCTGCTGATGTTGCGGTTGTCTCGGCTGACTGTAGCGATTGTTACCGTTGAAAGTACGTGGAGCGTTACCTACATCATTAAATCGATAATAATTAAGTGATAGGACTTAGCTTTTAGTTGGGTTGTTCCAGGAAAACTTTGAACAAAAAGAAATGCACAATTATACAAGTGAATTTGTGAAATCATCATCATTTGAGAATTAAAACAACATTGCAAACGTAACATGGAATATAAAGGAAGGAAATAAACCACACAGCATTTAGAACGTAAAAACACGACTTTCAACTTGAAAAGAATTTATAAATATTTTGTCTCCCGCCTCATAAACTACAGACTATAAAACATGCGAAGCAATAGGCAAGGAAAAGGCTCCAACTGGCACGTTCTAAACAATAAGCGTGTTATGCAAAGGTAACATGGCTGCGAAACAATTAAAACTCTTAGAAATGTGGGTATAAAACATGATGTCGTGCGCATTCTATCAGAATGTTTGTTTTCCTGGAACTTGAAGCATTGACAAACAATAAACCAACTTACCGTAGTTGTTTCTCGGTGTTTGGTTATTGTACTGTTGAGGAGCATGAGGTTGCCCGTATCCATTGGAATAGTGAGAATTTCCTTGATAGCCGTTCGGCTGGTATCCATTCTGATTTCCTTGGTGGTAGTTGTTCTTGGGCCGGAAGCCGCCGTTGTTACCATCCATGCCGCGCATATTTCCATTATGCATGCGTATATTGGAATGCATGCGTGGTTCACCATTGTGTTGAATATGGGCTTTGTTTACCCAAGTTTTGTTGCGATTATGCATCATGTTAGGTGACATGCTATCCTTGTTATTGCGCTGATTCCAGCGGTTGCGTGCACTCGGGTTACCGCGTGACTGCATAACCATATCATGTAGAGCTGGATTGATCACCTGTGCGGCTTCCTCGAGGACGCCAATTAAATCCTTTGCTTGCCGTTGATTAGCAGACGTAAAGAATGCATATGCAGTACCAACCTGCTGACATCGACCGGTACGACCGATGCGATGAACGTAATCTTCGCTGGAATTGGGATAGTCGTAGTTAATAACGTACTTGACATCCTCAACGTCCAATCCACGAGCAGCCACATCAGTGGCAACCAGGATGGAAGACTTTCCATTGCGAAACTCGGAGAGGACATAATCACGTTCTTGCTGAGACTTGTCACCGTGAATTGAGATAGCGGAGTAACCATCACGACGAATTACCTTTGTGATATCATCAACTTTCTTCTTTGTTTCAACAAAAATGATAATTTTATTGTTTCTATCGGAACCGATTTCTTTAAGCAGTTGGCCAATCTTTGCTTCTTTTTCGTGTTCTTCGCAAACATCAACAATCTGCCGAATGTTGTGGTTAGCCTGCAGTGCAAGGCTACCAATATTGATCTGGATGTAATTGTCCAGAAATTCCTCAGCAAGAGCCTGAACCTGTTTGGGCCATGTTGCTGACCACATAAGCACCTGGCGATCAGGGCGAATCTGCTCAATAATCTTGCGTATTTGCGGCTCAAAGCCCATATCCAACATACGATCGGCTTCATCCAATACCAAGTAAGTGCATCGCTTAAGATTGGTGGTTCCCTTCTCCAAAAAGTCAATCAAACGTCCAGGCGTAGCAATAACGATTTCAACACCACGCTCCAAGTCTCTAGCTTGGGGTCCCTTTGGCGATCCACCAAAGATACAAGTATTACGAATCATAGTTGTCTGCCCTAACTCACGAGCGACTTTCTGTATTTGCTGAGCCAGCTCACGCGTGGGTGCGAGGACCAATGCAATGGGTCCTTCACCGCGTTGTGGGCGCTGTTGGTTGTTAATGTGGACGGTGGCAGGCACCATATAGGCCAGTGTCTTACCCGAGCCGGTTTGAGCGATACCAACCAGATCCCGACCGGACAAAGCAATGGGCCAGCCTTGTGCTTGTATGGAGGTAGGTTCAGAGAAGCCCTGCTTCATAATTATGTCCATAACATAATCTGGGAAGTTTCCATCTTCAAAGTTTTCAGTTGGATGTGGAATATTGGCTCCCCTGACTATAATTTCCTTTCGTTCCCTGTAACTCTTGACATGAGCTTCAGATCTGGTTTGCACATTCATGTGTGGCTTGTAGAAGTTCTTTACAATTGGGATTAAATTATGCATCTCCCAATTAGGCTTCACCAATGTGGAGTTCTGTGCTTGCATGTTTTTGTTGTGCATCATGTGTGGCTTGTGGTGGTTATTGGGGCCTCCAAAGTCTTGAATGGGGGCCATCTGATGCTGTGGAGGACCTACCCAATAGTTTGACTGCTTACCGAATTGTTCACCGCGGTCAGATCGGGGGCGATACCTGCATCACAAACACATAATCCATTTAGATCTACTTATAAATCATTGAATATGGGAAAAAAGTACATCATTAAAATTAATGACTGTCAGCTAATATTAACAGTTCCTTGGATAAAAGTAATAAAGTGTACTTTGTATTGCTGACTAGTGTAAGAATTTACGATTTGGCTAGAAATCACAGTGGGAGTCAAAAAGCAAATGGCAGTCAGCTATTGCTGCACACTCAATGAAAATAATGAAATTTACAGTATGCAACATAGTATGACTAATAAGTATACATTTAATGTAAACTAATGTTTGTCACTTACGTGTTAGTGTTGTGATAACCGTTTTGCTGATGGTACTGCATTTTTGCAGCAATTATGTCACCAATGCTTTTTTACGAACTGTCAATGGCTTCCAATTATCCTACTCTGCAAACGAAAGAACAGACGTATTTATAGGCGCAACACTTGTCATAGAAGCGCGTCTAACGTAATATAATGGCTGGCTGGACTGAAATTGCCGGCAAGCGTTCATGGCAAAAGTACAGGGGATCGGTGGCCGATCAATAAATTAAATATATTTTAACACGTACCTTCCAAACCAACCCGACCGGCAAACAAAACGATAATGGTGGACCTTGCTTGCGGATCGGTTGGTGACATGCGCCGCAAAATGAGTACGTCACGCGCATGCGTGTGGAAACTAGTGCAATCTGCTGAACTTCCTACTTCCTGTACATTTAAAACTATTATGACTTTAAAAATGATTAATTTATATTTTGATGAACACCGTCCCATTCGACTTTCTCTTGCTGCCGCTATATATTTAATAAAAACTCGTAAGTGGTGCCTGCAGCAGGTTTGATTAATTTTGTGTTATCGCTTTATTCAACAAAATGTATAAATGTTTTCATTAATAGCCTAAAAAGGTGCTAGCATGAAGAAATACAACACTTTAATAAATAAAAAAGGTATACTCGCATGTTTCCACTAAAGACAACTCTCAAATTAATGTTTTTAACGTATACAAGGTTTCCTATAGTGACAAAATGTTGCCTTTATGTACAAAACTTTACTAATCATTCTAAAACATCAACATCAATATTAGTGGCACGTCAACGTATAAAGTCAAAACGTTTTAGTAGCTTCTTACATATCAAGCCACAATGTTTACTAGCAATAATTCCAAAGTATATTGCAGCCCATCCCCTTGAAAACAGATTTTCGCTAAAAACGCTGTTTAACAGATAAATTAGTATTTTCCTTAAATTATTTAATATTTTTCTTATTTAATGTACGAGATTACGTATTAGTTAATTTCGGTTAAAGTTTAACGTGATTGCGGAGGCGGTTGTACATAAGCATAAGCCGCCGGTGGTGCATAATACCCAGTCTGTGCCGCAGGTGGCGGATGAGAATAATACACGCCGTTGGTTAATGAGAAGCCAGCGTATGGGGGTGGAATGCTTTGATGATACGATAGCATTGCCTGTGGTTGTGGCGGTGCCTGCGGTAAGGGTGGAGCAGGTTGAGTGGGCAGAGGAGGCGCCAATTGATGCGTAATTGGCGCTTGCACGCTTTGGTGATGTAGTATTGAGGATCTCGAGTCTTTGCTCAGAGAAGATGTAGACAAATTGGGTAGTGCGGCAGTGTTGCGGTAGACACTACTTTTGTCGTTCCGGTCGGGGGACGGACTGTCGGACGGGGCTCTACGTCGCCGAGTGGTTCTTGTACGCGACCGGGATCGAGAACGATCATGTCGTGGAGGACGTTTTGGGGAACGAGACCGGGAGTGTGATAGGGAACGTTGAGGTTGTGCACGCCCACGTCCCCAACGATTCCTTCCTGAAAATATCTCAAATCAATTAATACCATATTAGTAATGAGGATAAGTTAATCAATATTACCTCGCGAAGAGGCGTTGTTGTTACTCCAACTTCTGTCAGCCATTTCTTGGAGCTTTGGATTGATTACCTGCTTTGCTTCTTTAAGTACAGCAAGTAAATCACCAGCTTTGTTTGCATTGTTTGGAGTGAAGAAAGTATATGCTGTACCAGTTCTTGACGAGCGACCAGTCCGCCCAATACGATGCACATAGTCTTCAGAATTTGAAGGGTAATCAAAATTGATTACAAACTTTACATCTTCGACATCTGCAAAATTACACAGAAAACATATTAACAAGTATTTTGACTTAATACTGCCTCAGGCATAGAGGCTAACAATTACAATCATGACCAGTCATTAATAGCAATGCTGAAAGAGTGAAAGCAATACAGTGTAGATCAAGATCAAGAATAAAAACATGAATAAAGTTATAGTTTTCAATCATCAATATCTTAGAACCAATTCGTCGTTGACAATAACGTGTTACAAGTTATCATTCTGATTGCAAATACACAAACTTCTTTTTGGTCACAAATTAGATATAAATCGTTGTAGTTGGTGATAAAAGCATTGATGCATACCACCTTCGGGTGCATCGGCTCGGAAATGTGGATGGCGTGAGCGGCAAGAGCCCAGCCGCCGGCCCGCGAACGGCCTGCGCGCGGAATGCGGTGTGAGAGGGCCTGGAGGCACTCGGGTAGCCGCCTCCTAGCCTCAATGGGTTAGTGCGCGGCGGCGTGCCAAACGCCCTACATGCCGGCGCAGAGGTCCACACGCATTGCAAACGGGCAGACGTGTCCACTCCGCCAGAGAGGCACAACCACACAATGACTACTTTGACTGTGTCATTATCATCGCTTGTGCCTCTGAAAAGAGAGTAGTGCCCAGTTTATTACAACACGTCTTTTTGAGTGGTCATTAATTACTTAATGTTGTGACTTACAAACTAGGTGCAATTTCAAAAACATTTCCCACAAACAGATTAAGGCCAAACAATAGAAAACACAGAAACTTAACATTAATTTAAGTTGTTAATAAGTAACATGTTTTTGAAATTGCTGTTTGCATGCAATCTTAGTAACAAAAAGTCACATTAAATAGAATGTTTCAATTACCGAGATCTTGGGAATAATTTGAAGCAGCTTTAACTTACCTAAACCACGCGCAGCTACGTCAGTAGCTACCAAAATTGGAGCTTTACCCGAACGGAAATCTAAAAATAATTTAGATAAATAGAAGAAACGTTAAGTCATAAAGAAGATAAAAATAGCACCTTGTAAAACCCAATCACGTTCCTGTTGTGATTTGTCTCCATGAATACACACTGCTGGCCAACTAAACAAATAATAATATATTCCAATAAGTCTTAAAGCTTATTCAAAACCTACCCATCACGTTTCATTTTCCTAGTAATGTCATCTACGCGTTTCTTAGTTTCAATAAATATTATAGTCTTGTTTTCTTTCTCAGACATAATCTCTTTCAGCAAAGTACTCAACTTCGTTTCCTTTTCATACTCCTGACATACATCAATAATCTGTAGAATATTATGATTGGCAGACAAGGACAATGACCCAACATTAATCTGAATGTAATCTTTAAGAAATTCAGATGCCAAGGCCTGAACTTCTTTAGGCCAAGTTGCAGACCACATCAAAGTCTGTCTATCAGGTCTGATTTGCTCAATAATTTTTCGAATTTGTGGTTCAAAGCCCATATCTAACATTCTGTCAGCTTCATCCAGCACTAAATAAGTGCAACGTTTTAAATTAGTACGATTTGTTTCGAGAAAATCAATAAGTCTTCCTGGTGTTGCAATAACAATCTCAACACCATCAGCCAGATCTGTCACTTGGGGACCTTTTGGTGCTCCTCCAAACACACATGTGTTGTGGATCCTTGGTGTAGATCCAAAATCAGTAGCAACTTGCTGAATTTGTTGTGCTAGTTCTCTAGTTGGAGCAAGAACCAATACAATGGGGCCATCACCTCTCATCAAGCGAGACTGGTGATTAATATGAACAATTGCTGGTAAAATATATGACAATGTTTTGCCTGATCCTGTCGAAGCAATTCCCACCATATCCCTGCCTGATAGCGCAATTGGCCAGCCCTGTGCTTGAATTGGTGTAGGTGCTTTAAATCCCGCATTGCGCACTTCAATATTTACATAATCAGGAAAACCAGCTTCTTCAAAAGTAAATACAGGTTCAGGAATTTGATTGCCTTTAAGAGAAATCTCTTTGACTCTCCTCCATTCATCAACTTCATATGTTGACCTTTGCATCACCCGTAAATGGGGGATGTAAAAGTCTTTTTTAAAAGGTTCCAGCCGACCTAAATCCCAACGCGGCTTACGTAGAGAAGCACCCACTGTGTTTCTCCTGCTGGAGTTTGAGCTGTATCCATTGTTATTAGGATAATTTCTGTCCCTGCTCCTTGATCGCCGACGTTCTCGACTACGAGATCTAAAATCATTGTTAAAAGTTGCCACCGGTTGAAACAATTGATAAAAGCTCACCTTCTACCCGATCTTCCACGCATTTTCCTTCCTTTGGCGAAGTTTGCACTAGTTTTAGGCGTATTCCTGCAGTTTAGAAACTCCAAGAAATAAACTCTTTAAACTACATCAATGTTCACCATGTTTATTTAGCAAAGTGATGTATTTACACTACACACACTAAAAGGTGCACTTAACAATGTGCAATTGTTTGTTGGCTGTGAATTGCCGCCGTTGTGAATCAGGAGGCACGCAAATATGGATGCAGTAAAAGTCAACGAAACGGAGTCATGTCAACCGGCTTCATCGATTGCTTTACCTTCACAAATGCACTTGTACGCCTTGCCGCCAAGATAGAAGAGAAGGGCGTGGAGAGAAATCGAATGCAGAAATATCAAGCACATTTCGAATTTGTAGTCCGCGGTAATTGTTTTATACATTATTTATTTTTTCTCGTGGTGCAAGAAATTAGAATAGCTTGTTATTTAGCTTTACTAACCTACTCCACAAGTGAATTATAAAATATTTTGATTGTTAGCATGGATAAAAATTCCAAACACTCAATTTCAATTGCCTTTGGTTTTTCAAGAGTACATGTGTACATTTTTTCAATATATTCTTTTATTTCTTATTGCTGGTTGAACTCTTAGCAAATACAACAACTAAAGGTTTATCTTTTAATATATAACCATTTGTTTCCTTCACAGCCTTCTGAGCTACCTCTACTGAATCTAAAGTAACAAATGCTTGTCCCTTCATTCTGCCTTCAGTCATTAATCTAATATTAAACAAATTATTACTTGAATCACTATTGACATCCAAGTATCGTTTATAAATCTGCTCCATGTCATCCATCGTTACAGTCTTGGCAATGTTTTTAATGTATAACTTGTTATTAGCTGTTCCTGGATGATAATCCTTGAAAACTGGCAACACATATAAATCTTTAAGAGCTAATCTGTTTGTTGCTAATTCAGCATCACTCAGAATTGTTTTCTCAATAACACCAGCTGAACTTACTGTAATTGGTTCAACTTTCTCCAAATTTATGTCTGTATTTGCAATAGTTTTCTGTTCTAAGCATGTTAGGTCCACAATCATTTCAATCTTTTCAGTTCTCTTTAATTCACTCTTTTCAAACACATCAGAGACATTTTCTTTATGTACACTTGTAGAATTGGATGGCAGGGCAAGTTTAATCAATTTTGGTCTATTTATTGGCTTTCTTTGACTCTTCCTCTTTACTGGTATTGTCATTTTCTGCTGTTGGTTGCTATCTTCCTCACTCTCCATTTCAGTGTCAGATTCTGATTTGACTTGTACTTGATTTACTTTTGCTACTGGTGGAGCATGACTTACAGGTTGGTGGTTGGCAGGAACATTACTAAATGGTGGAGGTAAGTTCATTCGATTCATCAAATGCAAAACTTGCACATAAAACTGAGGCACTGACTCAAGGGCAAATGATATATTGTTTATTGTAGCCCTATTTGCATCAGGGTACAAGTACCTTAAATGTGCTGGAGGTGGTTGATCATAGCCAACTGCACTGTTGAAGGAATTAATCTTTGTAACATAATTCATAAAGTGCTTTTGAGTTGGAAGTTCGGTTGTGGCTGTATGTAATGGTGCAGGTAATGAATCTGCAATCTTTTTCTCTGCATATTCAACAGACAGTATAGAATCTAGCATCCTTAATTGGTGTATTCTTAACAGAACTGCTTTTGCATGTTGTTTAGATTCAAACTTGGCATAAACTACATTCTTTTGCTTTGAGAGGTAAGCTATTACTTTTACTTGTAGTGCACCGAAATGCTTTAGAAAATCTTCCATTTCAGATTCACTCAGACTGCTTGGAAGATGTTTAACTTTCAAAGTACATTCACAAATATTTATCATTTTATTGTTTTCTGTGATTGCCTGAAAACAATTTAATATTTGTATAAACAACACAATGATGCAAAAATATTTACTAATTTAAATATTTATTTCCTACCCAATATAAGTGATGTTTGGGATATATCTTAAATTTTCAGAAAATGTGTTTAGAAAACGTAATCAAACACAGTACGAGCGTGGGATGACAAACAAAAACAAGCAGACCGTTTGCGGCTGTTTGCGGCGCTTGCGGGGCTTGCTCATGGAACCGATTGAACCGACTTCAGTCCGACTTGTCACTTAGGTTAAGTTTTGGAGCGCATAGCAGGAGGGAATTAAACTAAATTAATTCTACGAACTGTAATAGGGGTCGTTACAATTCAGTCGAGATTGAACTTTACCGGATTTAAAAGAAAATAACTCTTTTCTGTATTTATCTGTTTACTCCGGAATTGTATGTTCATGGATGGATTTTTGTTTATTATATATACAGAATATACAGTATAAGATGTTTTTTGTCATGTAGACTTACACAGAGCAACACATTTGGGCAATAAATATAACCAAGGAAATTCCTTGCCCATCAATGCAAATCGGCCTGGCTTGTTGGGACAGATTTGTCACTCAGATTTTGGCGCTCATACAAGACTTTTGCGTATTGCAGGTCACCCATATTAAATCTACAGACTCCAACAAAAACCGGACATGACTTTAAAAAATAAATAAAAACTTGGTGACATGTTATGATTTTGTTGGGATTACAAAGAAAAAATGCGAGGTATAAAATCGCCATATAAAACAACCACTATATTTACTGAAAAAGAAACATACATATTTTAAACAAGAACGTACATCATTGATCCCCAAATCTATAAATATGTGCATGCGTCAATCGCACTGATCTTTACGCGATTCTCTCCTATTTATTATTACGAGGCTCGACGTGTGCTGCAGTTCGACAATTATACACACAATAAGTACAGTTAATTTGCTAACTCCTTTACATGATTGTACGTGACATGTAATTTTTCTCTCATAGTATCAGATTTATTTACATCGTCGCATTGCAAATACAATGAACTATCTTGAATACGGCGCACAATGCATGACGACGATAACTCGTATTCAGTGAATTTCATTTTTCTTGTTTTACATGGACGGTTCTTCCATATCTTTCGGTGGCGCGAGCAGAGTGCGACATTAACATTGATGTGAAGATATGACATTGATAAAATATAGAGTCAACTATTTAACAATTATTAAATATATGCATAGATACAACTAATATTATATAAAACAAAGAAACAAATTATTCCACTCTCAACTAACGAGTCGCGTAAAATTTAAACATATTTATAATTAAATTGTTTAGGTTTATTGGAATGTAATGCAGTCTCCAAAGAAGTTAGACTTTTGTCGAGTGTCCTCTCTGTATTCGAATGTTAACTTTGATCGCTCCCCGCTAATATCGGATTTTTTCATATATTATACACTAATTTATATCGCTATATTTACATAATCTTACATTATGGAAGAATTGCTCTTAGATTCCTGTTCGTTTCTCATCTTCGCGTGCAGCTTCGCAGGTCTCTTACTTTCTTTGAATGGCACTTTGGTTATTCCCATTTTTGTCCTACTCTTGTAATTTTTGAAAACGACACAGAGAAACTGATACCTAACCGGCGTTTTGATATTTTGTTTTAGGACAAGGTGAATTTCAAGTCCACGAATTCAGTAAATAATCACAAGCACACCAATAACTCCTTACAAAAATAATTTTTTATCTTGTCTATTACCCTTCGTCACAATCGGTCAAAATCACTTCCTTCAATATTGCGTTGGTTCATAGTTTGCGTTTCCTTCTCTAAAAATAGCTAACGCTGCGAGTTTTAAAGAGATGCAGCCATCTCCTGATATTGTTGTTCTCATTGCAAAGAACGTCGCATTGCAATAATTTTGGTATCAAACTCAAATGTACAGTATATGAGATACACCTATTGAAATCTAAGCCCCCATGAAATCTTTACATAAAATTTGCCTAAGATACTTATTTCTTTTGATATTTATGTCAATACGTAACGAAATGTTTTCAAATAATTAGGAATTTGCTTACTTAATTATCCAATTTAAGTTTACAACAAAATGTTCTTCTAGTATAGTTAACATTATGAAATGATATCCAGTTATTAACAAGAATGCTATTTTTGTGTTATTTTTTTGGCGTGTGAGCATCATATTATATTGTTCGCGTTTATCAATCACTTTTTCGCGTAATGCGTGAGTAAAAACTTGTATAAATAGCTCAACGTAGGTAAATCGTACTTCAACCGATATCAGCAGTCCTCTTCAACCAACTTCTGTGTATCCTTGCCGGTATCATGTGCTGGATCTAACTCGCGATGCCGGATGTTAATCTGTGGCGATGAACGATGGATCACACTCGATGGAGCTAAAATTGCGCTTGGTGGTTCCGTAAATGTATCTGATTTGGATTTGGTTACATCCACTGGCACTTCATACAATGCTGAATATAAAAAATATTAAAATAACAAGTTTTTCATACTGTATACAAGATTTATATAATATAAAAATAAATAAATATTTACCTGAACTACCATTTCCAGTTGTATCCGGATTACCACCCTGAACAGCATCATACATTGGATTGTGGAAGTCCCGGTTTTTATTTCCCACTGGATCTAGTGTGTATGCAACGTCCATTGGTTCCACGGAGCCGGTACCATTGCTGCTACCAAACGTGTTCGGACCAAACTCAACGTTAGTTCCTTGTCTGAATGATACCGTCTGGCTGCTTGATAAACTGCCCAAACTTCCTTTGCCACTGTAAAGTCAGTTTATATATTAATGTACTAAAATTGTCATAATCAATTTTACTTACAATGGTCGTTTTCTAATAAAGAACCAAACACCCGTAGCTGCACCAATCACAAGCAAAATAACCACGATAGGAATAACAATGGCAGCAGCATTACCACCACCACTGAATCTACTATGGGCTGTATGCACATCACAATAGGTTCCACTATAATCTTCTTGACACTCGCAATCCAATTTGTTGGTATTCGTCTCTCTACACACGCCCCCATTTTGGCATTCACAAATCTTTGGCAATGGTCTCGGCCTTTCTGCAGCAGCGTCGCAAAGTATTTCTGCTTTCCCGCGATGATTTGGTATTTGCGGTGTGTCTGGACATGAACACCTGTGACCACTAGGTACCAATAAACAAAGATGCGAGCATTTGTTGTCTTTGCACGCGTTTGAAATAGTTTTGTTGTATCGTAACTCATGGTAAACTTTAACGCCAGATGGATTAACAAGATCCCGTTGAATTATTACTGGCACTCCTCTGCCAAACTTATCTTGTCTTAGTAACTCCCCTGTATCTTTTGTTACCCAGTATAAGCTAGACTCAAAGACATCTAGTGAAATTGGATGTTTCAAAACTTCTCCTTTAATAATAGTTTTTCTGTTTGAGCCGTCCCATTTCATATTTTCTATAGTATTTAATTTAGTATCAACCCAGTAAACAGTGTGTTCCATAGAATAATCAACTGATAGACCAGTCGGGTGTCGAATATTTTCTGTAATGAGAGGTCTTCGCTTTGAACCATCCATCCAGGAAACTTCAATCTTTGGTGCCGAACCCGAATCAGACCAATACATACGACCCAGTTGTGGATCAAGCACCAATGAACTTGGGCTTTCTAAACCAACGCTTACTACTGATCTTCTATAGCGTCCGTCCGTTTTTGCAACCATGACACGACCCTTTGGTTTCGAACCAGCTCGATCAATCTCAGTCCAATATAAATTGTCACCAATCCAATCAACAGCAACAGCAGTTGGTTTACTGTTACCTTTCATGTTCAAGTCTTGGGCAAATCCGGTTTTTACTTGTCCATTTAAAGCGTTAACCATGTATGATCTTTTAATAGTTTTGTCGTAACTGTCTGCCCAGAAAATAATTTGTGATTCAGGATTATAGTCCAAAGCTTCAATTCGCTTCTCCTCGCTGATAACATCAAGCTCCTCCTGATCTCTCAATGTGTATGCTCGAATTTCGGGTCCATTAGCAAAAAGAAGCGTGATTTCATTCTCTTCAGCTTTACACACACCAGATAAACCATCACTTAATGTGAATCCGTTCCTGCAAGAGCAGCTGTAGGTCCCATTGAGATTCATACACGTTTGAGAGCAGTGATGAGTACCAGTTGCACATTCATCAACATCCTGACATTTCTTACGATTTTCCTTAGAGATAATATAGCCAAGTCGGCACACACAGATATATCCACCATCCGTAAGATTCATGCATTGATGGTCGCATCCACCTCGATTACTGTCCAAACAAATGCTGTTGTGATGGCAACCCAATTCATCCGAGCTATCACCACAGTCATCAGCAAAGTCGCACACTTGACCACGATCTATACACTTCTTATTAGCACATTGATATTCGGTTTGTCCATTGCATGGTTTTTGCTTAGAAGCACATAAGGTCATGTTATTTTCATCAGAACCATCGCCGCAGTTATCCACGCCATCGCACAGTTGATATCTTGGTACGCATTTATGGTTTGCACATTGGAATCTTCGTAATGTGTCACAGTTAAAATTGGTACACAATGATGATGCTTCATCGGATCCATCTCCACAATCATCTGCACCATCGCAGAGATCGGCTTGACTAATACAAAGATGGTTATCACATTGGAATCGCGATTCTGGACAATATCGACCTCCAGGATACCGCGGAGGACAATTCATTTCGTCCGACATATCCCGACAATCGCGATCGCCATCACACCGGAAGTAGGAAGCAATGCAATGTCCAGATGTACACTGAAATGTTCCATTCTTACATTGATATCCACTGCAAGCAAGTTCGTCTGTATTATCCCCACAATCATCTTCATGGTCACATCGCCATCGGTTAGAAATACATTTACCATTCTTACAACGGAATTCTGATTCCGAACACTCTCTATAACTTCCTTTGCACAAAGCTTCTGTTTCATCGGATCCATCACCGCAATCATCTGCAAAGTCACATGTCCACTGTTTTGGTACGCAACGATTATTAGCGCACTTGAAGTCTGTATCAGAGTTACAACTTGGGCAATACTGAGGCTGTTCATCAGATCCATCTCTACAATCATCTTTTCCATCACAGAATAACCACTTGGGAATGCATCGATAGTTAGATCTGCCCGGACAACGCTGCCAACCAGTTGTACAGTTCTTTTGACGACAGATGTAAGCTGGTTCATCAGAATCATCACCGCAATCGTTATCAAAGTCACACATCCACAACTTAGGAATACAACGTCCATTTTTACAAGAGAACTCGGTTTCTGGATCACATACTCTCTTGTGACAAATACTTGGATCCTCATCGCTACCATCTTTACAATCTGCGTCTCCATCGCACTTCCACGAATCTAAAATACATCTTCCATTCGACCGACATTTGAATTCCAATTCGGGACAAGGCATGTTACAATTCTGCTCATCTGAACCATCACCACAGTCATCAGTACCATCGCAGATCGTGGCAGATGGTGTGCAGTTGCCATTTTTGCATTGGAATGTTCCAGCTCGACATTGCCGAGGTGGGCATGTGGCTGGTTCATCGGAGCCATCCTTGCAATCCTTTTCTCCATCGCATTGCCAGAACCAAGGGATACACTTCTCGTCAGTCCCACCGCATGTCCATTGCCCTGCGGTACAATTTGCCACACAAGTTTTTTGATCATTAGCCAAATAGTATTGATTTGGACAAGCGCATTTATATCCAGTTGCTCCTTCCTCGCTATAACCTTCAATATTAAGATAGCTAGAGGCAAGTGGCGGAGAAATTAAGCACAAATGAGAGCATCCGCCATTGTTGGTCCCACATGGATTTGTGTAAGGCAACTGCCTCAGTACATGATAGATGTGAATATCATATGGTCGGTGTGTTGTATTTCTAATAATATTTAAATCTTTTCCGGTAAACTTATTCGCCCTGCTAATAGCCTTTAGATTCCAATCAGTCCAATATACAAAATCATCAAACAATGATAGTGCAAAAACATGTGGTACACTTGCTCCTGACAGTACAATATGCCTATATCGACCTTCTAAGTCAGCAAAAGCAATATAATCCAAATGGGCATCGGCCCAATATACATGATCAGTAAAGTAATCAATTGTTAACGCGTTGGGCCATGCAATGTCGTCTTCCCATGTTAAGATTCTAGTGAAATTCGATCCATCCATACCAATTTTTCCAATGTATGCTTGCAGATGCCACGAAGCAAAGTAAAGATAGCCAGTTCCGGGATGAACGGCCAACGCTCTAGGATCTGGAATGCCAGTTTTCAAGGTTTTACGTTTGGTTCCATCCAACTCAGCAACGTCTAAATTCTTAGAATGCCTGTCAAGCCAATAAAGTTTGCGTCCAATCCAGTCCACAGCAATCCCTTCCAAACCATGAGAGTCATGCCGAATAACTGCCTCCTTCTCACCAGTACCTCCAATATTTGATCTGAAGATGGTCTTTGCTGTTACGTCAGCAAAGTAAAGTTTTTGATCTTGATAATCATAGTCAATTGCAACAACATTGAGTAAGTCTTGATGCATGAGATTATATACTGTTGCGTCGATGGACATGTTGCGGATATAATATTTGTTAGTAAATATCAGCCAGGGTTTAGATTTGTCTTTACGTTTGCAGGTATGTTCATCGAGTTGGCGCTCGTAATATTGATCGTTGCACTTACAGTAATAACCACCAGGAGTATTCGAACAGTACTGAGAACAAACACCTGGGGTTTCAATACATTCGTCAATATCAATACAAGCCTTATTGTCGTTGAGTAATCTAAAGAAAATAATGTTATTATAATTCAACAAGAAAAATAGCGACACAGAGACTTACTTATATCCTTGATTACATTCACAGTAGTAGCCGGTAGGGGTGTCAACGCATTTATGTCCACACTGATGAATTTCCACTTTTGCACATTCGTCAACATTGCAATGAGCAGGCTCGTCAGATTCATCTGCACAGTCAGGTACCTTGTTGCACACCAGTTGATAATCAATGCATTGACCGTTGTTACAAGTAAATTCACCAGGAGTTTTGCATGTACTATTATCTTTTTCTGTAATAAAACATTCATATAAAAAACTGTGTTTTCATTTTCGAAACTTTTAGAAACTTACTGCAATCAACTTCATCGGAATGATCCCCGCAGTCATCTTCCCCATCACATCTATATTGCTTACGAATGCATTTGAAATTCTGACAACTAAATTCCAGTGACGAACATGTCTTATATTTTGAATTACACTCTTTGCCTTCATCTGTGCCATCACCACAATCGTTATCGTGATCGCATAACCAGCCCTTGTTGATACAACGTCCATTATCACAAGTAAATTGATCCTCGGAACAAGGAGAAGGAGTAGCACAGTTGTGTAATGTTGAATTTTCGTCGGCTCCATCAACGCAGTCTGGATCTCCATCGCATAGCCATTTTCTTGGAATACACTGAGCGCGTCCCCATGCTTTATTGGCTTCGCATGTAAATTCAGTTTCGTCATCACATTTACGATCATTACATTGATGTCGACTGTCCTCATCACTGTTATCAACACAATCATTGTCTCCGTCACAAATGTAAATTCTAGGAATGCAATTGCCGTTATCACATGTGAACAGGTCTCCAAAGCATGTGCGACCCTCGCTCTTGCAGTACTCCGGTGGTTCATCAGCCCCATCTCCACAATCATCGTCACCATCGCAATACCAGGTTGCTGGGATACACCTGTGGTTTGGACAACGAAAACTGTTTTGTGGACAAGTTCGAGAAGCGCAGTGTAAGGGATTTTCGTCAGAGTTATCTCCACAATCATTGTCTCCATCACAAAGCCAGTAAGGTTCTACACAGATATTTGTTTTCTCGCATTTTAAATGATTAACTGGGCACGTGCTGGTTTGTGGACATCGTTCATGTGTTTCATCAGAAGTGACATTATCTTTACAGTCATTAATTCCATTGCATACTTGAGACATTGGAATGCACCGATGATTAGCGCATGTAAATTCACCAGCAGCACATGGAGGATATTGACAATTCAATTCATCGGATCCATCTTTGCAGTCATTTTCGTGGTCGCACTTCCATGATTTGAAGATGCAACGACCATTGTTACAGCGGAATTCATTTGGAGAGCAGGAATGGAAAGCTATAAACATGTACAATTTATAAAATCAATTTAATGAAGTTGGTTTCGAGATTCACGCTGCCTTCTGCAGTAAATGTTCTAATTGTTCTAATTGTGTTTAGTTTCGTTTGTTCGCATAGGTATTATTCGCAAGTATAAAGTTCCAATAGGACTTTCCGGAGTTACCGTGTAGAGTTACCATTAAAGAAGTTAATCTCTTGGAATTTGAAACAGTTGCCTAATCCGCTACCGTAATATACCGAGGATTAACGCGGCCCTTTAAATTTTTAAAGGAATCGTGAGAACCGCATTGCCCCTAAAGAAGACAACAAGCCGCAAGCGGTTAAAAATATAACAACAAAAACATGTACCTTTAAAATATCACATCATAATTAGTAATTTAAAAGTAAATGAAAATTACTTACAGCAGTAATTCGTATCCTCATCGCTGTTGTCACCACAATCATCTTCACCATCGCATGACCACATTCGACTGATGCATTTTCCATTTGCGCAATAGAATTTGCTTGAGTCGCAAGTATTATTCTTCGCAACGCACATCCTCCCTTCATTTACTAACTTAGTGAAGTCATCACATTTGCATTCGCTGGTACCATTAATGCCAGGATGACAACTCTTTGCGCAGCCTCCATTGTTAATATGACAAGGATTTACCTTGCATGTCTGTCTCGTTGTTGAAAACACTTGAATATCGCGAGGACTATCATCCAATCTTTTAACCATTTCGACCATATTTGCGCCTGTGTGCTTTTCTGCACGATATACCCCTCTTAATTGCAAATCAGTCCAGTAGATATAATTACCATGGACCGTAATGGAAAATGGATAAATTGTTGCCGAAATAAGGACTTCACGATTATTTCCGTTCATATCAGATCGTTCAATTTTTTCTCTCACAGCGTCGGTCCAATATAACATATTATCAGCGTAATCAATAGCAAGGCCCGAAGGTTGCGCCAAATTTTTGTCGATAATAACTTTCTTCAGAGAACCTGCCATTGTAGTACGAAAAATTTTGCCCGATGTGCCAAATTTGCCCCAGTCAGTGTAAAATAGAGTTCCATTACATGGATCAATCACAATGGCACGAGGTCTTTCTACTCTAGCAATCATGACCAAGTCTGAACCATCCAGATTCATTGCATAGATACTGTGGTTAGATGAATCCGTCCAGTAAACTTTTTTTTGTGTCCAATCATATGCAATACCTTCAGGGTTAATTCCTCTTGTGATAATATTATTGATAGAGTCAATAGATGGAGATTTGGCCGGGATTGTTGCAATTCTTGCCCATGGACGGATTTGAGTGAAAAGAATGGTTTGATCAGCATAGTCAAAATCTATACCCACAACATTCGTCAGATTACTAACGGACTTAAATGGAAGAGAAGTTTGTTTTATATCTAGACTAATGGCGCGAATTTCAGTGCGCGTTGTAAATACCAGATATTCATCGAAAAATTCGCAACGTTTCTCATCTGGGCCAAGTTTACCTATAGCACAGTCACATTTATATTTTAGGGGCTTATTTACGGTTGTTACATCAGGTGAGAAAGAAAAGCAAAGTTGATCGCATCCGCCATTACCCAACTTGAAACAAGGATTTGTGTCGTCAGCTGGTTGATTTGTAACATCGAAAATAGCAATATCTCTTAGTTTTTGAAGATTTGTGCGGACCTTAAATGGCTGCGTAGTATTTCCAATTAATTTTGAAGCTTTGAAAATTGTTTGCAAGTTACGATCAACCCAGTAGACATCACCCATATGTACTGCAATACCCATAGCATTTGGCAGATTTCTGCGTATGATTTGTCGTGATCCACCTGTCCAGCTAATCTTCTGAATCATGTCCATTTTCGAATCCACCCAGTAAACATCATGTGTCAACATATCCACTGTTAAATCACGTGGATTGCTAATACCGGAAGTAACAACTGGGATCCAATTGGAACCATCCAAGTTAGCTTTACCAATTCTTGGGTACTGACCATAATCAATCCAATACAACATTCTTTTCAACGGATTGACCGCCAGTTCTCTTGGTGAGTCTGTTGTTGTCTTTACAAGAACCTTCCTGTTAGAACCGTCTAACCATGACACTTCCAGATAGTTCTCATGTGGGAAAACATTTGTAAAGTATAAATTTCCTGCGATCCAATCGATAGTAATTCCTCGAATACCATTGCTTCCTATGCCTTCACGTATAATTGGTTGTAATTCGGTACCGTTAGGCCTAATTCTAAAAATACCATTCCATGCACCCCTATTAAATTCAACCCAGTAAATCCAGTTATCAGCAAAATGTATGTCCGTGTGAAGAATATGATGGCCCGGTCCGGATATGGGAACCATAGTTTCAGCACTGCCCTTCAAACTAAATCCTCTGGCCATGTCTAGTTGTGCAACAACAGCAAAAGTTTTATAAGGTACACAATTAACGTCATTTTCTTTTTTGTAACCAATATTGCAAGCACATGTTCTAGCACGGCCAGGAGAAGGCAAACATATATGGCTGCAACCACCGTTGTTCTGAAGGCATGGATGGTCAATCAATGCACGTTTCTTAAATATAGTAAATGTTTTCAGGTCTGCTTCGTTTGCAATTATTAGTCGTTCATTATTTCCTTGCGGAAGGTCTACACGGGATAACTTTTCATAAGCTGGATCTAGATAATACAATCGACTGTCCATGACAGCCAATGTTTTTGGTGTGTAGATTGCATTCGTTCCTTCATGCAAAATAATGGTTGCCCCTTCACCATCAGTATCCATTGCCCAAATTGTAGGTCTATAAATAGTGCTAACATATAACATTTTCTTCTCAATATCAATCGTAATTGCTTCAGTGTATTGCATTTCTTTGAGAATAATTGGATTCGATCCATCCATGTTAACTCGCCCAACTTTTGATTGTACTCCGTGGCCTCCTGCGTCAGTCCAAAAAATTCTACCATCCGTGGGATCCAGGCACATACCTTTCGGTACAGCAATTGATGTTCTTGATCCATCATTGGCCATTATAATAGACCGATATTTTATTTTTCCATCGACTTTGATAACTTCCAGATTACTAGCCATTCGATTGCCAAGAAAAAGATTACGTCCTAGCCAATCAAAGGCAATAACCGATGCTGAACCAACAATACCGGAGTTGGCACCAAGAAATATTGTTTTATTTCCGCCTCCATAAGGAGTTGTATAAATAGTACAATTTTCATCATCATCTTGTTTACCTTCAACCCAGAAAATAGTATCACGTTTTCTATCGTAATCTATTTGAATGCCATTTTCAATTCCAACAATAGCAGTTAAGAAACCGGTGGTTACGTCCCCTGGTGTAAGAGAAACATCAATAATTTGAGTGCCCTTCATAACCATGAGGAACGCAGATTCCTCTTCAATGCATCGGCCATCGCTGGCCGATCTAAAACCAGCTTTGCATTTGCAGGTGTAACCGCTTCGCGAACTTGGCGAAAGTAAACAAATATGTTGACATGGTGCATTGGCACAAGAATTTTCAGAAATAGGCTGCAGTGAAGGATGATGCACATGGATGCTCAGTGGTTGTGAAATTAAATGCGAAACTACCGTTTGGTTATTACCCCGAAACTTGTGTGCAGATAATACTCTGTTTAGTTGACGATCAGTCCAATATAATGTATCTTCAAACAGTGTCAAGGAGTGAGGATGCAACAAATAATGACTTCCGGCAAGTACTTGTTGGCGGCCAGTACCATTGTAGTAGCAGAAATCTATGAAATCTAGCTTAGAATCGGCAAAGTAAACACGTTGATTCGCAGTGTCAAGTGTTAGTCCATTGGGCCAATAAATTTTTGTGTTAATAATTATGGATCGGTTGGTACCATCCATACCAATTCGTTCAATACGCGGATTTTCGCCCCAGTCGGTCCAGAACATCCATCGAGCTCCAGGACTAGGATCTAGACACATTCCTCGGGGCTGCGTAATATTTTCTTTAACGAGTACGATACGATTAGTACCGTTTTCTTTAGCTACTTCAATAGTATTAAGTTTGGAATCCAACCAATAGATATTTCCACCCACCCAATCATAGGCCAAACCCTCAACAAGATCCAATCCAGTATTAATAACATCAACTGGATCAAAACCACGATCCAGTCTGGAAATCTTCTTCAGTTTCATATCCGACCAGAAAATTGTACCAGTGTGCATGTTAGAAGCGGTAGCTACGACATTTTCTACAATAAGCGGAACACGCTCCAAAGCTTGTTCATTTAGATCAGCAACGAGTATGGAGTGTCTGTTTGAGATAATCAAGAAAGCGGCGCTATGATCTAATAAGATAATTTATAATTAATAAAAAATCTAATTACAACGTAAACAGAAGGTAGACTTACTAAATGCTTTGCAGGAATGTTTGTTAGTTTCCAGAATATACCCTCCTGTACAACCGCAAAAATATGATCCCTTTGTATTTGTGCAGGTCTGCGAACACAATCCTGCCGGTTCACACTCGTTCACATCTTCGCAGTTGTAACCATCTTTACTGAGCTGCTCTCCAGGCGGGCACAAGCACAATGGTCCCTATAAATTAAACCCCAAGTCATTAAAACGTTTCTCGCATGCCCATGATTTGCAGCACTTACAGTCGGTGTTTGTTTACACCCGTTAGAACATAATCCTCCCTGATGTTCGCACTCTGACAAATCGCAGTCAGACCCTTCATCGGCTTCATTTGGACATTGTGGTTTCCCGTCGCATACGTTGGTGAGATTAACGCATATTTCTGTAATACCCGGGCACGCCCATTGCCCAGTGGGGCATCGGAATGGTGGGCGGGTGCAGGCGTGTTCGTGACCTTCATCGGAATTGTCACCACAATCGTCCTTGCCGTCGCAAACATATGCCTTGAAGACACACTTGTTGTTATTGCATTTGTAGAAATTTGAAGGGCAATATATCTCGCCGCATGAAGCTGGTTCATCGGACCTATCATCGCAGTCAGGAGTTCCATCACAATGCCATGACTTCGGTATACAAATTCCAGACGATTCGCATTTGAACTGCTTCTCTTGGTTGCATTGATCGGGAGCAATTGATGCTAAGTATTTTTTTAAATTAGTAACAATTCATATTAAGGATCATATCAACTTACGACATCCCAGTTCGTCACTACCATCATTGCAATCAGGTATTCCATCGCACTTGTAAGATTCCTGAACGCACTGCCGCAAATCTGCACATTTAAACTGACTAGCAAGGCAAGTAATTGGAGGACAATCCTTCTCATCTTGTTTGTCAAAGCAATCATCATCACCATCGCACACCCAACTCTAAAACATATAGCACATTTTAAAAATAGCAACAGTATATTTTTAGCAACCAACCTGTGGAATGCAATGTCCTGTACGTGGGCAGGTAAACTGGTAATACGCGCAAGTCTTTTCCGCGCATGAATCCCCTTCATCGGATGCGTCACCACAATCATTTTCTGCATCGCATTTCCACGTATTTGGAATACACCTTCCATTGTCGCATTGGAATTGGGTAGAGCTACAAGTGACGTTAACGCAGCCGGTTTCGTCGCTGAAATCCCCGCAGTCATTTTCCGCATCACATTTGAAAGTCAGTGGAATGCAGCGTCCAGATTTACACTGAAATTCGTTGCTTCCACAAGTGGGTTCTGCGAATAAAATAATTCCGTAATGATGTGTGCCTTGCTTATAATCACATCAACTACCTACTTGTACAATTTTGTTCTTCATCACTGTTATCTAGGCAATCATTGTCACCATCACACACCCACGATTTAGGAATACATCTTTGATTGTTACATGTAAAGTCCCAAGCATTAGGGCATGCTTGCACTGGTGGTTCTGAATTTGGATCTGCTTGACACGTCTTTTCATCTGAGTTAAGGCGTTCGCCATACGGACAACCACATTGAGCGATTAAACCGTTATTGACTTTATTCGGCATTGCAAAACAAAGTTTTTGGCATCCTCCATTGTTTATTCTACAAGGCTGAATGGCATCCACTTTTTGTTCGCCTTCGCTGTAAATTTTTACTCCATATAAACGATTGGTTTGTGGTTCTTTTACCAACGTTTCTTCATGATCCCCAGTAATTTTATGCAATTTAATAATGGCGTCCAGCCTCCAATCAGTAATATACATAAAGTTTTTGTATATCACAATGCTGAATGGATGTCTAATAAGCCTTGAACTGACTGTCCTTACATCAGTACCATCCAAGGTGGAATGTTGTACATGGTCCAAGAGAGCATCGCACCAGTACAATCTATCAGTTTCAAAATCAATTGCCAAACCGTTGGGCCATCCAAGCGTAACATTCTTGAAAACGATCAAATTAGATCCGTCACTGAAGGACCTAGAAATATTTGCAGGTCTATCCCACTCAGAGAAAAAAATGTACCCTTTGTTTGGATGCACCACAATAGCTCTAGGACGTTTTAAATTTTTAAGTAGAGTTCTTCTATATGTAACATTCCTCATGGATAAAACATTAAGGGTTCCTTTACGGCTGTCAATATAATATAAATTCTTAGACACCCAATCCACAGCTAAACCTTCAACACCTTCATTCTGGGAAGCTAGCACAATCTCCTTCGCAGTGCCATTTCGATGAACTCTGTAGATGACATCTTGCAACACATCAGAATAGTAAATCTGTTGATCTCTAGCGTCATAATCCAAGCCAACAAAACGTGCTCTTCGAGAAACAACCGGCATCATTGCATCGCTAAATCCATCAATTACTGGGTCCAATACTTTGCCTTTTATAAATCTCTGCTGCGAATACATGAGGAAATCCGCAACCAGATTACAATTGCGTTCATTTTCAGTCAATCGCCACCCGATGTTACATGCGCATCTGTAGCCCAGACCTGATGTAGTTTTCGTGTTTATACAGAGGTGCTGGCATCCACCATTATTGTTCCCGCATGGATTACTAGCCTTTATTTGGTTTAATTGATGTACTGCTTTGATAGCACGCGGTTCCCGGATGTCTCTCATCTTGTAGATCGATTGAATGCTGCTAGAGCTTTCATATTTATCAACAGACATAATTCCCTGCTTAGTGCCATCTGTCCAGAAGACTCTATTTTCAAACAAGGCAATTCTTGATGGATTAGGCACAGACTGCCCACGAATAATTTGGAACCTCCGTTCCCCATTGTAGTCTACAGTATCAATATAGTCCAAAAGAGAATCACACCAAAAGATCCTCTTCGCAATTATATCAGCAGCAATACCAGATGCTTTGTAAGCCGCTTCGGAAACAATTGCATGCGCATCAGTACCATCCATGTTAGCTCTTACAACTTGAGAATTATCAGCAACAAATAAGTATCCGTAAAGAGGATCAAGTGCAATGTCAACAGGACTAGTCAAATTTGAACCAAGTACAATTGCATGCCACCTTCCATCCAATTCGAAAACATCGATTTTTTGTCCGATTGTATCAGCAACATAGAGTTTGTCACCGATCCAATCAAGGGCAATGGCGGAAGGCATCCATGACCCAGGTAAGGAGATATCCAACTCCCGGACATTTGGTAAGGTACTTGGTTGCATGTTCATTTGTTGGGAATGGATTTTTTTTGTTTTAATGTCACTCCAGAAAATAAAATTCTGTCCATAATGGTAATCTAATCCACTGGCACCCGTTGTATTTGCTATGACTTTAACGTCCTCACCACGAGAATTCATTCGATATACAGCCTTATCGTGAGCAAATACCAGCCACATATCATTTGGATTATTAGCAGCACACCTGTTTTTATCATGTTTGATGTATCCCGCGGCACACGCGCAACTGTAACCGCCATCAGTATTGGTACAATACTGATCGCAAAAGCCCCATTCGTTGCATTCATTACGATCCTCACAAGTTTTGTTGTCGGATGCAAGTTTCCTACCATCGGGACAATAACAAGCACCACCAGTCAATGAGGCCTGGCATTTATATTCGCAGCCCAGAGAGGGACACGAATTATGCGCTGTAAAGAATTCAAATTAAAAAGGGACATATTTGAAATGTTTACCACATACAACAAGCTTGTTCCTCGTCAGCATTATCCTCGCAATCGTTCTTTCCATCACACAACTGATTCTTAGCAATGCATTTTGGTTTACCACCAGGTCCACCTTTTGGGCACAGGAATTTGTTATCTTGGCAAGGAATCGTCGTACAATTGACTTCGTCAGAATTATCGTGGCAATCATTGTAACCGTCACAGTGAAAACCAGCGGGAACACATTGTTCGTTCGCACAACGAAATTGTAGACCGTGACAAGGAGGAAAATCTAACAAAATACAAGAAAACGTGACCATAACTATTCGCAATAATTTCAAGATGAGTAACTTACGGCAACCAACTTCGTCACTGTTGTCAGTACAATCAGAATGATGGTCGCACTTCTTTGAGCTTTCAATACACTTTTGCCCGTTACTACAACGAAACTGGTCCAACGAGCAGGACAAACCTGGGCAACCCTCCTCATCCTTCATCGATCTACAATCATAGTATCCATCACAACGTTTCTCCTTGGGCACACAGGGATTGGATTGCGGACCAACACCAGTACCACAGTGGAAATCGTCTGGTTGGCATTTCCTATACACTATTTTCAACAAAGCAAAAAATCAGTCACAACCCTTACAACAACCAAACCAGAAAATAGAGGTCAAATTACCGCACTCAGTCTCATCGGACCCGTCAACACAGTCCACGTGCGTATCACAGCGATGATGAGAGGGAAAACAGTATGTCTTGTTGAAAATGTACTGTCGACATGATAACTGGCCCGGCTCGCAGTCAGGCGGTGCTGGAATAAAAACCGACTCGTTCAAACAATCATTATGACAGTATCAAACCCACCACCACAAAAGCAAAGATCGAAAGATTGCTGCTTTTAGTTTTAAGATATCCTTGATATATATTGAAAATTTGGTATTTCATTTCAGTCGGATGAATCCTCTAAATCGGTTCCAGTTTTGGCAAATTGTTTCGCACCGAATGCGCATAAATCTCAAAGTGAATACGGAAAACGCGACGTAGTTTTTGATATATCGTTTGAAAAGGCACAATGTGTTGCCATGCTAGACTTTTCCCAATGGAATATTTTTGTGATCTATTATTGATGACAAGAACAAACTGTATGTAAAAATGCTGGAGCCACTTGCATGCGGCTATGCATGCGGCTAAAGAAAGTATATATCGATTCAAGTGTGTTTTATTTATTCATTTTTATAATTTTTTCTTCTGGCTGAATGCCCAATAAGGTGCACTTGATATTTCCTTGATATATTCTCAAATTTTCTCAGCACCCGCACACGATATTAAATCTCGCTGATTTGCAATTCCAAAAAGTTTTCCAAGTGTAAGACATTTACGTTAAAAAGGAAATATAATACATAATATATAACCGAATAAGCAATACAAGTTGTTAGTAAAGCTTAGTAAGCTAAGAAGAAAAAATATGCTTCAGGATATAAAATATTTTTATACGTACGACATGATTGGAACTCATCCTCGCCCTTCTCACAGTCTTTGTTGTAATTGCACACCCATAGGGAAGGTATACACTTTCCTTCTGGACACTGAAACATTCCCTGCGGACATACTACCCCACCAGGATCACCTCCTGCAAAAGAATATAAAGTCTCAAATTTACTAATTCAACCCCAATGTTTGTATTTTGTTTTTAAAAAATATTTATGGTAAATGTCTTCTATATTAATAACTTGTAGTCAAGAAACACAAAATCACAAATTCAAAATTACAAATCATGAATTATAAATTGGACTTGGTACATTGTTCGGACAATATGTCGACGAATGAACTTCTGGTGGCATCCTCCCCGTAGCATTAGGCCGTAGGCACTAGGACCAAAGTTAGGGAGAGCATAAATAACGCGCATTACGAGTAAAACGCAATAATGCGCTCAGTAATCCGATGGTAATACTAGCGCCCAAAGCGTACAGCAATCGCGACACCCGCTAGCGATTCATTTACCCATCATGCCATGTTGAATTATAGTTGGCCCTGATTTATGCGACTTTGTGCGCCACAATCTCCGATGAATGAAAACATAAAACCTTCGATTTGCGCAATTCGCACTTTCCCCACGTGAAGGCTCAATCGATTTAATTAGACCGATTACTACGTTTATTCAAGTTTATTGTAGGCCAATAGATAGTGATCAAGTGCCATCACTGACCTTCTTAGTTGAAGTAGTTCCTGAGTTTACTTCAAATATACTCAGATTAATATATGTCACGACACAAACAAGTAATTTGCAACTTTAATCTGTGAAGATTACTTATAATCACATGATAAGGTTAAATGTTGTGTTGCTAAACATTCAATACAATCATGAAGTTTAATCGTTCATTGGGCGATTAGGAAACGGATTTGACGGCAGCTTCCCGTTTTCTATGGTCTGCTGAACCGTTGCTCTACGCAAACAAAGCTCCAACGTTGTTGGTCGCAACAATTTCACGCTTCATTTCCTCATTTGTTTGCTCCCCGCCTTTATATTGTTATGTATTCATAGTTAAGTTATTGATTTAATCCGTCGCAGGCTTCAAAGCGGTGTGAAGTTCCAAGATGCACGGCGATTGTGTTCATAGGAATTTGCACTCTGGGTGGGAAGAAATATGCAAGCTGAGATTAAGAATTCGTAACTTTGCTGTTGTTAGTATTTCCAACACTCTGTTGCAGAAACGTTTAAAAGTTGATTAAACTGCTTTTAGATTAAGGTCTGTTAACAACAGCAAACGAGCGAATAACGTTAGCCTGTATGCCTCGAGTAATACTTCATTATTATATGTCACAAACAACGTTTGATTTAGGCCTACTTATTTGGTTTTGCTAAAAATAAATTATGTTTAGAGGGCTGTCAAAACATGTTGCTATTTAACCGTTGCTCTGGCAATCGAGCAACGGTTATTATTTAGTTTTCCACTCTTGGATCTTGAGAGAGCACTGAGCAAAAAATAAAAAATTAAGCAATCGGTTTTTACGCTCCACCAAATAAACTTCAATGGTGTGCATACGTAGTTATGTGAGGCGGCAGTTTCCACTTACTATCGTCATGGCGACCCTAAACGCGAATGCCTTCTAAACATCTAAATCCAGTTCTTGAGGCACACTCATCAACAAGGGTTACTTCAATTTTGATTCCATCATTTAGTATTTATGAATGCCCATGTGGAAACGCTATAATTTCTTTATAGCTGCAATTTGCCGGTGGCGTTGTGGTATGAGGAATGCTTTTGAATGCTTTTTGGACACGAATAAGCACCAGGGAGGTTTCCGCAGACGAAAATGTAATTTGCTCTTTGGCACTCAACGAAGATTTGGGTACATCGCTCCTCAGCCATGTGCCGATTGAAATGTCAATAATAACACTTTCGGCGGTCGTGCGAAAATTTCATTCAAACGAATTCAAATGCGCACCCCGTGTGCAACCTGGAAAATGTAACGTGTGAAATGTGTGCACGTGAGTCGCATATAGAGCGTTTTATTGTTTTCCCTGTGAAAGCACCAAAAGCAGATTACTGAATGCTCGCTCGCCAATTATGAGAATTTATTTTATTATTGATATTTTGTATTGCATGTTAAAGCAATGTATGCCACAGAACCCAAAAAAGAATAAAACTAATTTGACAGTCAGCACAAATTCCATATTTCGCACTTATTATTTTCAACAAATAATGTGAAAGTAAAAATTTTAATTTTACATGCATATTTCCAACTGAAATGGAATTTTTCGATCAAATCCGCTGATGGTCACACTAATTAAAACTGAAACCCCAGTTGGAAATCAATTTCCCTCGTAAAGTTTGTAAGACGCAAATTAGCAGAATAAGTAGCACCAAGTTTTAACGAAAATTCAATATCAGATTGTCTTGAAATTATTACTTATCCGGCTACTTGTAATAAATCACCTTTCCCAACAAAAAATTACTGCTGAAATACACCCACTTTTCATTGAAACTGAAAACACTTGAACGCATGTTTTGATTAAGTGCGCTTGAAATTTTGAAATTTAGGTTTGCAGTGCTCATCAAATTCATCAATCCATGACTCTTTTATTAGCTACAGTTGAGTAACATATTTTTGCAAAGAAGAATCATAATCTGAGATGAATTGAAGATGCCAGCCATGAATAATTGCAAAGATCCGCACCTAGCTGCAAAGCGTGAACGTACCAAAGTAATAAAGTGTAACGAACAGCTTGGCAATTACAAACGCCGTTTCGTGCCGGGATGCACAAAAGTTTCGGATGCTTTCAATCATGTAGTAGATTAACTAGCCGACAATGGACTTTCTTCGAGACTCCCGACTCCTCGGACGACGCTCTCCTGCATTCCCTATTATAACTTGTTACAACTCATCGCTTCCTTTCAACCACTAGCCAACGAACGAAAACGCCAGATCGCAAACGTTTGCTTTCCTATCCACGATTCCACACTCTCCTTCCAAGGCTATACTTGGCAATTGTCATTTTCCTCGCCAATCTCAGTATGGTTTGAAATGTGGGACTGCATAATTTTCCACTTTTTTCCTTCACGCAGTTGGCCCCAATAGCTGGATGAGTGAGGATTATATTCGAAAGATGTTCAAGGATTCCTCGAAAATGTGCGGATAGAATGAAATCAAAAGACTCGCTCACAGTTCCATCGTCCCCAGTGAGCGCAGTAACGTTTTTAGGTTATGATTTCACCGCTTGCCAGCGATGGCGACGAAGACTTATGCATTATTCCGTGGGAGGCTGGAGATGTCATAAACGAAAAATGAATGGATGGAACACAGCAGCTGCCGCTACATTTTTACTACACAGTCAATGTAAAGAGATGCAGTGCCAAACTTAATATAATCAAGGATGAATGAAAACTACTGGGAAATATAAAAGGAATGAGAACACATCCTGGAACCACTGTCATATCCATCCACTGGAAAAGCACACATCGTAGATTGTAATACAAGGGAGTGCGAAGCATTTTAATTAGAACCATAATTAAACCATGCATAACATTGACGTGAAGAAGATCTCCAAGGCCTGGCAGAACATCTCCACTGCGCGCTAACAACTCGTAATTAATTTAATCATCCACTCACCCGCAGCATATTGCAAATTGTATTAAAGCGGATTATATTACACAATTACACGCTGATCGTGACTTGATGGAAAATCAATACATCTAGGCAAGATAAAAATGGTGCGCATAAAAGTGGTGTACAAAGATGTTGGGCATCACGAAGCACTATTTATTTTAATATAAAAAAGGTGCATGGTTGTTGACAATATGTGGCACTGGCGCCGATTGCTGACTTTTTAAATTTATCTATTTCACAACAATGCACAATGAAGGTGATACCAGCAGGACATATAGTGATGGTGTTGATTGATGTTCCTACTAAATGTGATTGATGATCGCACTTCATGCGCCTTATATGATTCTATCTGCACCCACACTGACTCAAAATCTCACAGATGAATCGTAGAAACGTATCCGTGCGAAGAACTATTATGAATGTTCTCGTTTTGATCTTATATAAAACCAATATCAATAATTTAAATATGTAATAAGTCATTTATCAAGTATATTCGGTTCACTGCAGTTCACCGCATTCAGTGACCAAACTTCCCAGGACGACATTATTATTGCTGCAAGGAAAAACGCCATTGTGCCCGATGCCTGACGTGTATTAACGTCTTTCAATTCTTTTCAATGAACGTCTCCTGCGCAAGCATGTGCTCAGGCTGATGAGTAATTGTGGGAATATCTGGCGAAGGCGCAACAAGTGTGCGGTGTGTGCATAGCGGTATATCGGCGGCTGGCCCCGAAGAGGTGACAACGTAAAAACGACCTCGTACCACTCGGTACCAAGCGCAGATTGCGACTAGAAGAGGAGGTCTCTCACAAATGTCTAACCGAAGCTGACTAAGTCGCTATTCTCTCCAGCTCGCAACGTTGTGCCTAGTGAGATAGTTAGAAAATTCTGGGACTTTGACTGTATAAGATCTGTGGATGTTCATGACTTGGGTCAATGATTTTCGGGCAGAAAAAGCATTCACGTCACGTGCTAATTAACGAAGACTTGGTTGACGACGCGCAACGACTCGAGATAACTCCAGTCGAGTAAAGTCAGGATGTGCTCAATCAACGCGCAACAATGCTTGACCTGATTCACTGAGTTATCTTTTAACTATCACTACGTATATTATGGAATGTGATAAAATATGCTACAGCATACAGAGGACATATTCACGCAGCCAAGCCTGGGCAAAACAAAGCAGTCAAAATGTTGTGATTATTTTACATCCACGTTCTAGGAACATTACTTTTTCCCAGTGCAGCTAGGACGTCCATAAAGTAACTTTTTGCCTATTTCAAAGTCGATGCTACTTTTTTCGTTTATTCCTACTTCAAATACATTACCCTCCTTTTCTTCTCCTTGCAGACAGTAGCAATCCACAGTTTAAATAATGACTCCTCTGGTGTGGTCACTGACCCTGCAATTCATACTGCACTCGATTTCCATGATAATTCCACAATTTTCTTTCCACTTTTGGTCTACTACCTCAAATGCAGACTGCTTCACATGTAAGTTTTTTTAATCCAACATTCGACGACCAATGTGAGCGAATTCACACTGTGAATGCGCTCACCTTTCTCGAAAGGAAGTTATCGGTGGAAATATGTGAAATAATCTGCGCAGCGGAGCATTAAATTGCTTCTCATTGTTTCCACGTCGGAAGTTAATAGACCGCCGACGAACGCCTGCACCAAGACGCGCCGAGGGCAACGGGGGAGGCGCAGCGCATCATCCCCATTGCAACGCTTCCGATCCGACTTGGTTCTGAGATGTAATTGAAACGAAGCTGTCTTTCGCCGGTGGATTACATTGCGCCATGCTGCCGTTAATCCTCCATTCATTGCAACCCCAACTTTTTTTCGGCGCCATATTAAAAATGGAAAGTAACATAAAATGGGATTTGTAAAAGTGGAGAGATTTTCCAAAAAAAAATTAACTGAGCTGGAGTTAATTAATGACTTGCCTCAGAAAATGATGTGCACAAATTGCGAATAAATTTGTTGGTTAGAAGATGTCTTGCAGCTAAGAAAATAATGGAAAAACCCGCAAAGAATAGTAATTGGAAATTTGTGACTAGTTAACTGTGAATTACTGCCAAGGAAAACAAACACTAAATTAGTAAATGGAAAATTTGAATGTGCATTGAAACAAAAAGAGTTACTCTGATCGATTATATACGGGTGTACTCACCTAAATAAATAAATACGTTTGCACTGCATTTATTATTATAAATAAAGTAAAAATAATAAGAAATGTACTTTTTTTAAAATATCTTATAATAAACTACATTTGTCAAAATAAAAAATTAGTATAAATACAGTTCCACCTAAACCTCAAATCATCCTACTACTTTCATCTCTAAGAGTGACACGCTGTATAAACCAAACCGACCATGAAAACCTTCATTTCCTCATAGCCCTGGTGCTTTAGGTGTCCCTCGGTAAGCTAATACTTTTACAATACCCTATAGATTAGAAATCTAATTTAACTGTGACTTCGTTAGTTCTCCCAGTGGAGCAAAATGATACTCGCATCGTTGAGGGCTATCCTGCCCAACTAAACCAATTCCCCCATCAAGTTTCGCTCAAACTAAACGGCCAATATTCCTGCGGTGGATCCATCATCTCTCCAACAACTATTCTCACTGCTGCCCATTGTATCTATGCGTATGAAAATTGATTGAAACATCAAATTCTTTTAATGCGCTTATCTTGCAGATTGAGCAGTCAATCTGCAATCTACAATAAACGACATCGTTCCTATACGGCTTTCTAGACCAATGCTTCTGGGTGGAAACATCCATCAAGTCCCCTTGCGTAGTCAGGATGTCAATCCTAGTGAGAGGCTCACTTTGAGCGGTTGGGGAGACACTTCTTATCCTGGTAACCTGCCAACTTATTTGCAGTACGTTCAATTAAGTGCAATCGATTTATATACCTGTGCCAAGAAGTTAGCTGGAGCAAACCCTGTTACCAATGGCCAAGGTGATTCTGGTGGTCCATTTATTGACAGTCATGGTGCTCAAATTGGTGTTGTATCATGGGGAAACCCATGTGCTAAAGGATTCCCCGATGTATTCACATCTGTTCCATTCTAAGAGACCATCGTAATAAATTTGGCTCAATGTTAACCATCATCATATCATATTGTACTAATTAAATGCTTATCAATTAGTTAACTGATGTTTGTGCTATTATCCTTGATAGCCTTGCTATTCCAAATACATATCTTAAAGATACTGATAACAGGTAATATTAATTGTTGTTATCATAAATTTAAGATATTTTTTGAGTATAAATACAGAGGCTTTTTAAAGCCAACTCTAAAACATTACCACAATGAAAGCTGCTCTGATCCTCGCTATATTGCTTCCACCTTGTCTGTGTAAGTCATCAAAAACTGTAGAATTGATTTCATTGCTACAATTTATTACTAAATTTTTCAGCTCTGTCAGTGGACAAGTCTGATGATCGCATTGTCGGAGGTAACCCTGCCTTTATTGGTACCTTCCCACATCAAGTTTCTTTGAGAACCAACAACAGACACTTCTGCGGTGGTTCTATCCTCACGCCAACTGTTATCTTGACCGCTGCTCACTGCGTTTACGGGTAATTACAATATGCCTTCCACTTTAATCGCAAGTATTGTCAATTGAATTATACGTTTACATTTTTCAGCAAAAGCATTAATGGTATGAGCGCTGTTGCTGGTATCGTAACATTAGATTCCGGTGGAGTTTCTTCTCCAGTTGCCCAGCATGTCTACCACACTGGTTACAGTCCCATCGGTAACAAGTTTGACATTGCTCTCATCAAATTGGCGTACCCTCTTCCTATTGACAATAAATATGTAAGAGCCATCCAGATCCGAGATAATGCTGCTGCCCCTGGTGAGGTTTTGACTCTCAGTGGTTGGGGACTTACTTCCTACCCAGGAAGCATCCCAAATCAGCTCCAATGGATCAACCTCCGCTCTATTGACCTCCAAACCTGCCAGAATACCTTTGGTTCCGCAGTTGACGCCGGCCATATCTGCACAACTTCTTCCGTAAATCAGGGTGCTTGCCAAGGTGACTCTGGAGGCCCACTCATCGATAGAAATGGTTATCAAGTTGGTATTGTATCATTCGGTATTCCTTGTGCTAAAGGCTACCCTGATGTTTTTACCAATGCCCCATATTTTATTGACTGGGTCAACCAGCAAAGGAAAACATTTAAATCGTAATATTTTTATGCGATCTTGATGCATCACTATTAAATTATCGCATAATTTAATAACTATAATAACACACAAAGTCGTACATAGTAAGAATACAATTAATTTGGAAAAAAGTGGTGTATTTAGTCCAGAATTAATATTAAATCCCTAATATTATCAACTCTTTTGTTCACTTTATAACAAAACATTTACGGTTCTTGTATAATTCATTTGAAATAACATGTAAACAACCATTTCTCCTTACGGATTACCTAAAGGATTCTACATACAATATAAATAAAAAAAAAACACAAAAATACTTCTGCTATGTCCCTGCAATCCATTATTACCTTTGAAAAAAACTGTCTTCTGTCAACTGGACGATTTCAAGTTTAAAAAGCTATAAATTCAAATCTTAAAAAAAACTTTATTTATTTTTGTTTTATATTTATAAATGATCTTTCTTTCTTCACTTAACTATTTTTAGTTAGATAGTGGTCTAAACTGGGCACTTTGGACCAAAACCATTTTGGTGAAAAATATCAAAATATTTTTGAGTATTAAAAGAGTTTCCTTATCCATTTGCAAGTCATAACTTCCGTACATTTTAAGATGTTGAATTTGTAAACTTTGTGGATGACCTTAATTAATATTAACTATGCTTATATCTTGAGTTATCATCTGACCGATTAAAACCAAACTTATCAAACTTTTCAAGGATTGATAAAACATTCTAGAATCGTATCTGTAGAATAAATACAACAAATATGATGCTTAAAATATCATACTACAAAGCAGTTTATTGATTGAGAAAAAAATGAAGTTGATCATAATCCTTGAAACATTATTTAGGTAAGTTTACAACTTATTTTAGGTTTCCACCATACCTAATAGATCTTTTTAATAGCTCTTCTATTGGATAAGCCTTATCAGCGCATTATAAGTGGGCAAGATGCTCAACCAGGCCACTTCCCATATCAGATCTCCATGAGATACAACAACTTCCACTCCTGTGGTGATTCTATTCCCACTCCAACTGTCGTTTTAACCATCTATGCGTGCATGAGTAAACTAAAATCTATTCCCTACAAAGACTACAAATCGCTATTATTAAGCTAGCTACCTCTTCCAATTAGTGGTACAATTCCAACTAGCACAATTGTCGATAGGGAAGCAAACCCTATGAATATTCTGTGTGTCAGTGGTTGGAGTTAAACCGCATATCCAAATTGCGATATACCCAACGTTCTTCAATAGATCTACCAAACCGCAATTGCCAGCCATCATACTTGCATGAACATGTTCGGTGATAGAATTTGGGTCTAGGGGACCGTTTAGTGGTCCATGGTCATCGGTATTATATCTTTTGGTTTACCTTGTGGAATAACCTTCCCTGATGTATTTGTTATGTTACTCATAGATAATAAAGTGTTGAGTATAAATATAACTAAATCTTGTATCTAGTTCTGCTGATCATCGTTGCCCAGCTTTCGGCATGCTTTGGTAGGATGTATTAATTCAATCCTATAGATCTAACATGTCCATCTGAATTCTTACTAGTACTACCAATGGACAAATATGACCAACACATTTTTAGTGGTAAAAATGCTATTCTTAGTCCCAATGTGATCCTTACTGCTGCTCACTGTGTCTATTCCTCCCCTTTTTATACCCCCACAAATCCTACCCACTCAACAATTGTAGCAGGAAGTGTAAACCTAAATGAAGGAGGTGTCGTCAGAGACATCGGCAAAGTCAGCATTCACAGACAATATGACCATGAGCACATGAAGAATGACACTGCCATTCTATTAATTCATGGCGATGAACTCCCACATGGTAACTATATTCAAATTATCAACCTAGCCCCACGTAATACTGCTCATGGAGAAACGGTTACCCTATCTAGATGGGGCCTTATTTTCTACTCCGGCAATTATCTACTCAGCACTCACCAATGCATTCAGTTGAAGTTGAAATACCTGGATATCAATTGAATATGTGCCTGATATTTTCACATCTGTTCCCGCTTATGACCAATAAATCCAAGCAAATGTTAAATAAATTATTTAATTAGCATGTTGCAATTATTTATTTCTGATACTGAATTTAACAGAATGAAATGCTTTTTACTTAAATTACATGAATAATGCTTTCCTGCATTTACTGCATCTACGAGGGGAAAAATTGTCAAGGTTGATACATAGCAATTGATTACGACGTTGGATCTCATTAGCCTTGTCGATTTTATAGCCAATAATTCGCCTCCGATGCACGCTCGTTTATCGAGTATCTCCGACGCAATTAGACAGTTTGTCATATGATATCCTGTAATGCAGTTAACAATGTCAGGCTGCAGGACACAGTGAAACTCAACTTTCTGGTAAACATTAAATGTTTGATTATTCCATTCGTTTGGTATTTGTTTCCGGGGAGTTCCCTCAATTCTTGTACGCGAGCTTGTAAAGTGCAAAGATGAGAAAGAACAGCCGCGCTGGAGATGTTTTATGTTGTAATAGTTTCGAGAGTTTCCAGAAGTTTCTGCTCGACACTCTCGTTATGCGTTTGCAGGCGATGGGGCGGTATGAGTGCGGGATTACTATCAATTCCGTTTTGTTGCGTCGTTTTGTTCTCGCCGACATTCGGATAAATTGCGTGTCCTTAAACAACCGTCCACCTCGGCGAATGAATCTGCCACACGCAAGGTCCAACTAGCCCTCCCTACTCGTCGACGTGAGTATAACTCGTGAGCATATCCTCACCGAGCAGTAGTCAGTTTTATTTGCAGATTCACAAAAATTGGCTACTTTCTAAACTGTAGTCACCGGGTAGGGCATAAACGGCCAACTGTACCATCGTGAAATAAAGGAATAAAAAAGAAATAGGGCAGATTGTAAAGACATTCTTCTGAATGTTTTCTTGCTATCTTTTGTTCCATTATTTAAACTCTCCCGAAAGACGCTAGAAATCTAGAATTGCTCTTGTTTTAGTTAAAGTTTGCCTCATCGTTATGCAACAATGTCTGGAATATCATCGACGTTATTTAGAAACAATCATCCAAGCTTTTTGAGCTATAGAAGATATTCTTCAACCACAATAGTATTCGGGTGGTTGTGTAGTAACAAGGTGTACAATAAAAAAAACTCCTTGGTTTCAAACAAAGATGATAATGATAATTTTGATGATCATCCCAGGCAGAAACAAAGATGGCCACCAATAGTAACCTTTCAAAGCCATCAAAATCTAGCCCACTCCGGTTGAAACCAATCCATCTATCTGATCTATTTCGTATTTTTTAGAGCAAGGTCTACGTTCAGACTATACATCGTCAATCTCTTGCAATCTCTTTCAGCACTAGATTCACTCATGCGGAACGAAATGTCCCCAACCACATCCACTAGCAGTGCCCCTCATGCAGAAAAACGAAGCAAACGTAGGTAAATGAGAACCTCGCGTTAGATGAAGAAGTTGCGAAGGCTTTGCGTCCGAATAACTGTAAAGCAGTTACGCATATGGTAGGTCAACAACCCAAACAAAACACGGAATCCACCTTCGCCACCTATGTGACACGTTGCTTTTTTCTATTGAGAGCCACATGACAATCACGTGAAAAGAGATCATGTAAGATTAGCAAATCGCGAATGAAACGATTCTGCTTGATACAAGTATTAGATAACAAAAGATGTATGATTTCGGAGGATTTAAAGAATGATAATACCTATGTGGCCAATAGTATTACGTAGTGTAGGACAAGAGCTTGCATAAGACCAATTACGATATGTTCACATTTCCAACATTGTTAGCGCACAGAGTATGCGAAACATGTGACAATGATTTAGTTGAGTTTCCAATTGTTGGTGGAAATTGTTGTTTAATGAATTGTAAGAAAATATCAAAGAAGTAAATAAAAGTTTCTGTATGTTTGGAGATTAAAATAATAACCTGTTTTTTCGCAGCATTAAAAAACAAAATCCTCTCTAAAAGCGCAATTCAACTAGTGTAGTGAAGAGCAATAACTAGTTTTTCAGTTGTTCTCCAACGCGTTAATTATAAACTTTAAGCACATCTCGTTTTGTTTGGCAAATCCCTTTCAACGCCTTGAAGTTTGCATTCAATCACACTGAATAGCAAATGAACAAAATTAAAACTTAGCAGCTCCTAAAAGACTACGTTTCAATCCTCGCTTTAAGCAGTAAGCATAACACAGAAAAGTGCAAACTTGAATTTCATTGTAATTAATACCATCTAGCTTCCAGTACTCTAAAGATAGCAGCTCAAACATTTAAATGCTACTGCTTCCAACAAAAGGCACAAACTCAGTGAAATTATTCCGTAGAGCAAATGATAAAAGGATTCAGGATTCAATATAGGATTAAATGCATTGTAATAAAATACATTCTAATGTAATCATGTTGTTTGTAGCTACGTGTTGCGTCTGTACATGTGCGATTAGCATTGTTTTGTGTATGTTGCAATTTTCAAATTTGCCAATTCGTGTCTCGTATGGAGTATGAGCCGATTTGTGATCGTGGAGTGTGCATCTCTGCACACCGTGGGAAACTACTTTCACTATTATTCGCTCCTCGCATGATTTCATAATGCTCCGGGAGATGAATTTCGATTCCCGAGTATGTCAGAATCCATACAATTTCATATCAAATCACTAGAAGATGAATATAAGAAATAAACTTATATAATATACCGAATTTGCATAGATGTGCAACAAATGAAACCATCATCTATGTTTATCCACATCACGTTGACTGTAACCTCCATTCTGGTCTTTCGTTGGTGTTACCGTTTTAAATATCCATCAATCATTGTGAAGAATGAATACAACTACGATGAAAACTTAGGATGAACATGATGAAAACGTTGCGAAACTGGTTTGGCGAAAGAAAGTGCTCTCATCGTCTGCATGCCTCATGCATTCGGCATTTTCTAGAAACCAACAAATTCCTTCTTCTTCTTCTTCATCGAGTTTTCAAACGCTCATAAAGCGTGCATACTGCACAATGCGCGGCATTTATGTTGCATTTGGTGCATTTTACTTACTTTATTAACCGCGAATACACCGCATGCATATGTATGCTCATACCGAGTGAAAATTAAAAAAAAAAAACTGAAATCAAGCACTTGGAAGAACTGATTTCCTTGCAACATGGTTGCAATTGAAATTGAAGGATAGACTGCAACGAGACGTATGTGTTGCACTTTTACGAACGATAAAATTGTTTCTCGCGTGCAAACCGTGGTGAAATTTAAGTTTACTGTGGCAAGCGTCATAATACTTTGAAAGAAGTAAACGCAATAATCATAAATGTTTCTGACGAACCCGACGCAGATAAGTGTTAATTTTTTGAGCGCTGTTGGCGAGGTGGGGATAACGAGAGTTGAGAATTATAAATTCAAACAACTATCGACATAACAATAACATTTCTAATTGCATTCTCTGGTTGTTAACTTGCAGAGAATATGCACTGTGAAACGTGCCAATGTCAAAATTGGCAAGCATTCCAGTTTTCAGCAAGCAAAAGAAACAAAGGTTAGAAGATGAACCAGAATCGTGTGACTATAACTGTTGGTGTTTTCTACATCTTCTTTTTTTCTTGAGCGAAAAAAGTATACAAAAATTGAAAATGTTCAGCGCATAATGAGTCAAATGTTAGAAAATAACAGTAAATTGCTGTCTGTGTCTCTTTCTGTGAGCACTTCTCGCGCAATTAATGTCATACGATCCGACGTACATGTGCTTTGCCAGTGGGATATCTTATCGTGTTTCTATTCCTCGTGTTCGTGACATGACTTTTTCTCCGTTCTTTCTTCATCTCGGGAGTGCCGCTAATGAAACTAATCGCGGATTAAGTGGTTCGTGGTTGTTTCCGAGACGTGTCTTTCCCTCAGCAAATCGACGAAAAATAACATGGTGGAAACAATTAGACGACTTCCTCACAATATCGAAGCCATTCATTTTACTAAGGAAGTCTTACGAGCTACAAATAAAGATATTCTTTATTTGAGAAGTGCCTTTTAGTTTATACATAAGGAATTGGTATTGATTACGTATTGGTATTGTTGAGTCTAATAATTTATCTACTTATGCAAAGTTAGGTGGAAATGGTAAGGAAGTACGACTGGGATTTTCCTACATGCCGAGATTGTAACACACGATCCCAGGCGTCCCCAAACCATGTGGGAGGTGTAAAACGTCCGCGTTTATTAAATATGCACGCCACGTTGACGCAAACCTACTGTTGGCATCCTCAACAGGGCGCTAACAATCCAAGCAGAAAAAGTTCAAGAACCCAAGATAAAAATTTAGATATCCAGACATGCGCTAGAATAGGAAAGTAATATAAAACCGTAACTTACAACATTTCCGCACATAATATTGGATGAAATGTTTAAAATATGAAAATTGCTAGTTTCCCAACACTGAGAAAATGCATCTTGCTATTCTGGTTGTTTTAATTAAACCGCAAGAAGATGTTTAGTTTGTCGCCTCCGGTGCAATCATCGATTGCAATTTACAAATGGATTACGTAAACAGAATAACGGAAGCCACTGGTGGGTGGGTGGCCTAACCACATAAAAGAAAAACAATGCACAACACAGCAATATTTGTGGACACATTCGTCTCGAATGCGGTGCGCCATATTGTGTCCAGGATGTCATCCACGCCACAGCGTGCTGGTTTGTATGCCGCCAGCGACAAAGATTAATCAGCAAAGTTTACGACACGCTTATTGCATCAGTGTGTATTACAAAACATTAACAAATATTCAAACATGAGTAGAGTGATTTGGAGACAGTGTATCATTGTCAGAAATGCGCTGGTTTTAATTCAAAACAACTACAATTTGGAGAATATATTCTAACATGGTATCTTGCATAGTGTTTACGGTTGGAGCACTTTTTACGAGGTGTGATAGTGTTAAGTACATTAAATAAAGATCGATGACTCTATTTCCAAGCTTAACCTCGACTAATCGCCACTCAAGTCAGGTTAACAAACATCATTATAAATTATTTTCTTTCGTTAGCAAGACTACTTGGAGTATGCGTGTGTTCCAATAAATTACGGCACAATAGATATTTCATCCGTTTTGAACATCTCGCATCGTTCGATTCAACTCGCAACGACCTTATTCCCGATCTTGATTTTAATTCAAGCCACAAAAGCCGACCGCAGCACAAGTTCAAGAGCCAATTCGAAAACCCACCTAAAATATGAACAAAGCCGCCAGCCCGTATGTAGAGAAGAAATTTACGAGCGCACACACGAAGTGAACATTGTCAGTGAATGTGGCGGCCATGTTTGTTTTAAACTTCCCCAGCTTGTAAGCTGCAATCTTTTAATCAAAAGTCCAGCATGACGGAAACAACAGTCACGATTGTATAATTTTTCATCCGAAAGTTTAGCTCATTCCAAGATTTTATTTGCTAGAACAAGATTCACTGACGCGTATCGTGGCGCATTGTATCCTGAATGGGGCAAGCTTATTATGCGCGATGTTGCCACAATGCAGCAGAGCTAACATGTGTCCTGACACTCTAGGTGGCGGAAGCGGCAGCCGTAAACCGTTTAGCGACGGGAGACGAATTCGCATGCGGCGTTCGTGCGCGTGTAATATTCAATAATGTAGGTTATTACGGCGTCGACGGCGGCATCGCAACGGCGATGGTTTCGTACGTGCATCACGTGTGCATCCCAAACAAAACTGCTTCCTTCCGAAGCTGGCCCAACACTCCTCAGTCACGCTATGCTTCCAGTTGACATTGTTTGCCCATTAACTGAGTAGTAAAATACCAATTACTACGAACCCACAATAATTCATATTAGATACTAAACTATCTGAATTAAATCCAGAATACCACAAAGGCACCAAATTTAAACTTTGCGAGGAACCATCTACAGTTTTCCGGGTGTTTTATAGTCGGGAGTGCAACTTTGTCGAAAACCTAATAACGCATGTGTTAAGCCCAGATCAGCGTCCTGGTTGTTGTTGGTTGTTGTTGTGCAGGCTCTATAATATATCAGTCTATCCGCATGTGTAGGTTGTAGAACGTCTTGCACGAAGCAATCCGGCACCACCTCCAACGTCATGCCGCCGAAATGTAGCATGAAGGCAAGCAGAACTTCCACCCTTACGCGCACTCGAATGATGAAGGTTCGAAGCGCACGAGGAACATAAACACAAAGTGCAAAAGGCCGTCACAAGAAGAACACAGGCGCGAAGCGGTTGAGCCGAATGCTCTCAAAACCAGGGACGCGGGTCTGCCGAGAATGATTGTTATCCAAATCCAACCCGGACGATCCGAGACTAGCAACGAGGGAAGAGATTTACGGGTGTTAACCGTCAACCGAAACAAAACGTAACAAAACCAACTACAACCATACAACCGCAACAGCTTGATAACTGGTAAATAAGATTTATTGAAATTTGTTTGTTTGAAGAATTACTTGGACGGCATTTTATAGCAAACTTTCCTGATTGCAACTGCAGAGTTGTCTGGTCATGGACGAATGGGTTTCATTACATTCGTGAAATTCGTGACACTTGAATTTCACCGCATGCATAAATTCCTTGGCATGCCAAGCATTGTAGGCAACCAGCAAGAAACTTGTTACAAGAGTTAGTTGCGAAACACCGACATTGAAGCCATGTTCGCACCCGCAACAAAATTGAGAGTTTCGGCATTCGTGAACTTAAACTTCAACTGCGCTTGTTATGTCGTTGCTTCAAGTTGAGTCGTGTCATTCAAGGATTCAAGCTAATTTGGAACTTTGTACTGAATTGTTTTATGCTATGCTAAAAGTTGACATGTTCGAACATGTTAGAAAGTCATTTGTTAGGAATGTAAAGGGAAACATTTTAGAAGCCGGTTTACACAGATCTTACTTCAGTAGAATAAACTAATCCAATAAACGATTAGAGTGTACCTGAATGCAAATTGAATGCATCGATCATAGAATTGCACCTGGTTCATTTAGCTCCCGTATTGGAGTAGTTTCCGAATTGCAAAAGTGGAAAACCATGTTCAGAATGTCTGGTAACTCCTGGCAATGCAGAATGCAAGTGTTCTGCATCTGCTGGTTATGTATTCGTCCAAACTTAAACATACATGACACTGGAGTGACAGTGCGCAGTTTAGATTATTGTAGATGGCAACACTGTATAAGTAACTTTCTGTTCTAAATTGACATAATTATATTTATAAAATGTATTTTTAATTCCTATTGGACTGTAATAATATTCTATATAATAAGTACTTAATGAATGCCTTAAAGAAAGCAACCTGAAGTGAAAGAGCAGCAATCGGAAAGCAATCGACGAAAAATGATTGGATTCGCAGCGCAGCTGAAACGAAGCGAGAACAAATCGAGAGGAAATACGCGTGAACGGCAAAACAAATCCCCTAACACTCGCCAAACCCAACAATGCAATCTGTTCAAATTGCGTACGGTACAAATAATGAAGTATCGGGTAAGATCAGTCATCTACTCAAAGAGAATGACATCGCAATATTCCAAGTCTCAACTAAACCTAAACTCAATTTAAAAATCTGAACTTTTAAAATTTCCATCTCTTTGGGATAGGATACCATCGCCCTATCATCTTGGAAAAAAAGCTGCTGTTGATAAAGTTAGTATTCAAAACGCGTTCCCCATCCGTGCATCACCGCTTGGTCCTTTGTTACATTTAATACACGCGAGATAATGTCAACATGATACACCCTCACCCCAAGTGCTGACTTAAAATACCCGTGGCACCACTCTCTGTGGTGACGTTCTTGTTTGTACATTTCTTTATGCACGAGGAGCCAAGCCCACAACGCCAGACTTTTTGCACTTTCCCAAACGTGCTTTTCTAAAAACTCCTTTAGGTATTTTTTCTACCAAAGCGCGCGGACTCTCGTGTATTTTGTCGGGATTAGATTATAACATTGAAGCGCGACTCTGTTCGTGTGTCCTGAATAAAGGATCCCTGCACGTGTATATAGATACCAAGCTGGTTAGCGGCAGATGAGGATGTCAGGCCAACCTGATGGCAACCAACCACCAGCGTATCCCTAATATAGGGTATACAATGGAGAGTGCAAAAACGGGTTTCGTTAACCAGGGCGTCGATACATAATCGAAAGTTTCCGTTCTGCGTTTCGTGCGCGCCGATGGCTCTTCTGATAATGTCGAGGAGTACTTGCCGAAGTTTTCCGGGAGGTGACACGTGATGTGGAAGTAAGTAAAATGTACCTGCAAAGAAAAGAAAATATATTACTTTGGAAGTATTTTTTAAGTCAAAGAGGAGTGTAATAAAAAGACATCTTTTTGATCATTTGCTGCCGTTAAATCGGTTAATAAAAATGCTTTCCCCTTCCAAATACGTTGTACGTGATCTTTGGCTTCCACTAGTCTTCACACGTTGAAATCCATACCATTTTTCGTACATTTAGCACTCATGCATGTGACAATCGCATATTTCCAAGCAATCATCCACACAATGCACGTCGCGTTATCAGAAGAACACATCAAATCAAATAGATGCAAATGGCATTCGAATTAGTTTCTAAATTCGCCACCATTTTACGTGCAACGAGAGAATTTCGGGTTTCCAATGGATTCTGAGGTTTTCGATTTGTAGTTATGCGTTAGCCGATTGGTCTCATTAGGGAAACCGACATGGGCATTCGGCATAACGGCAACGCGCAGGAAACAGTATGTTTAATATGCGAATGGTCCCCTGACCGCAATTAGAAACTTGTCAATGTCATGACCATGCGGTTACATGAAGCGAAATTCATTGAGGCATATAATCCTAGCACAAACTTAGATTTTCAAGGAAGTTCTCAAAGTTGGAGAACTTTTATAAGTTTAGCACAACAAAAATATATTCTCACCTCAAAGTAATCATAATATTGTCAAGTGCAATGATTTGATTTTTAATATTAATACACGAATAAGAAATTCAGAGTAAGTGATTTATTTGCACTGGGATCAGGTGTTTCTCAAAAAATACATTCCCTGCTCCACCAGTAAAGAAAATTGTTGAAAATCGTCTTTTCCTCAACTCTTATACCATGCCCTAAGCTTAGTATAGCCAGCCACGCAATAATTCAAAGTGATAAAATTAAATTCCATTGCATAATGCCAACAGCACCACTATTAAAACAAAATGTCTCTAGAAATCCCCCCCCCCCAGTAATTCATTCCACGACTAGAAATAATTATAAATGCAGCCTGTGGACAAGCCAACCAAGAGAACAATTATATGAAACAACAAAAGTACAACATCCAACACCTAAATACTGGAACAATGCCGCCTGCAACAATAAGAAAAGTATCCCCACTTGCTGTAATCCTCTCCGATTGGAGGCATTAGTCACCAGAATAGCACGAAACATAAGTTCTCAGATATGAAACGCGAATAGAATTTATCGGAGAATAAAAGAATGCCGAGATCACAAGCGCCGAAAGGTGTGTTTTACGCGTGGGACGTCGAGGAGAGAAGAGCCACGTGCGAATTATTACACCTTCGAGCCTGTTTTTCCCATACGTAATCGTCGGCACGCGAGCTGGGAGGCAGCCAGCAAGGGAACTGGGAAAACTGTAGCAGTTGAGTGGCGGTAGAAACAACAGCAAGTTCGGTGGAATATTTCAAATCCAAGGATTACAGCGAATACGCTTAGTAACCAACTGCTAACACTTCGCACAAGTAGGAGCTTAGGTATATTAAAGGATGTTGGAAATGAAACAAAGACACTCGTGTGTGTAACAACTAGAAATTCTGTCTTCTAAATGAGTCACAAATACATAATTTCGTCATAAAACTTTTCAAGATGCTTCGTAAATAAATATTTTAATCATAAATTTAATGAGAAAATATTGCCAACAATTCTGAAGGCATGATGAATAAGTTATTAAATGAATTTTTAAGTGTATAGCAATTTGTCCTGAATTTATGTATGAAAAAATACACAACCTAAATCACAAACCAATAGGTAATTAACTATGTGACAAAGACTTTGCTTAACTTTTCCCTAATCGAAAATCAACTTTTGAAATGTTCCTCGCATCAATGTGTTACGTCGTTAAGCCAACCATGCAAACAAAAGCAGCAAAACCGATCGCTAATAAAATTTAAGTTCACTGAATGAATGAATGATAAATCAGGCAAGTTTCGTAAGCGAACACCAAAAACAAGCCAAACTCCAAAGCTGGAGTTTATCTTAAACGTCCAACTTATTCATTGTTACAAAATCTCAGCATTTCAGCATGCCATCGCAAGCGAACTCTCGACATCTATTACTCCACAGTCGGTACAATATTTTCCTAGAATCTTCTGCATTTCTTTTGTAGCATCTTCTACTCATGATTTGCAACATACAATTGCTACATGTTGTGATCACTTGTTGCTTTTTCAATCTGACATTCTGCTTGATTAAAAACGCCGCCGCACCCAGCAGATCCGACCCACCCTTAGCGTCCCCATTTAAAACGAAACATTTATCTTGGCGTTGAATGTACTCATCTCCAATCGTTGTGAATGAGAGTCGTATTTTTCGTGAGCACACCACGTCTCCTTTGTTCACTATTAAGCCATTGTTGTGCGCGCCTTGGTTAACGGTTGACGGCACGGCTTCAGCTGGTGACGACAACATCCATGGCGACGACGACGCTAACTAACCCATTGAGCGTGGCTTTGCGCTCGATTGTATGCTAAATCTGCGCGAGTAAAACACGTAAACCGGCTTAATATTATGTGGCACACCTTGAAAGATGTGACGATAATATCGGGATGCAAAAGTGGTACATATTTGAAATCAAAGGTCATGACTATAAAATACTAATGATGCTGCCTGATATAAATGTGATTTGAATAGTCTTCCCTAAGGTGATATTAATGCTCTACTAAGAACCTCGCATATAGTTACGCAGTTTATATAGTGAGGTATAAGAGTGGGAGAAACGTCGCACTCACACTGGATGTGTCCAATAAGATTTGGCGACTCTCTCCCCACTTCATAACCAACTGCTTTTTCTGGATCCTTTCATATATTAATACAAAGCATTCTGTATTTCGCTAATAAGCGTATAGGTTGTGCTAAGAGCATCCTCATAAAATATTCAACATTCAAGAGCAGCTCTTAGTGCGTTTAATGGCATTTAGTGCTTTAGCAGCACGTTAAATGCTCAACCAACATGGCACATCATGTAAGAGCTCATTTCATGCTGGTGGTATTGTACGCCTTCCTAGTCGGGCAGTAGTTAAGTGAAAACGATCGGCAGCCAGAAAGGACTCGCATCCTCGATGCTGGAAAAACGTACCCGACGGGCGACCAAGAGCAGCGTGAGCGTCTCCGGTCGTAAATTATAAAGTCGAAATTAATTTTCCTCTGCCACGCCGTCTCGGCACTGTTTCATCCTGAACCCCAGCAAAAAGGCAGACGAAAGACTAAAGATGGGAAGCGACGCAATTTCCAACGCAAGTAAAAACTCCTCCAGACAGGCGGTACAAGTACAATGAGGAGTATGATGCGATATACTGCGATAAAAGCTGTTAGCAAAGTAACACATGCTTAGCCTGGAATTTATTAAGAAAAACAACGGTCAAAAAGCGGTTGGAAAAAACAGGGGAAACAGCTTACAAAAAACTGAAATCTCAACGCTGGCCTGGTGGAAAAAGTAGACGAAAAAGAGCTAGAGATGAAAGTGCATGAAAGGGGCAAAAATGTGGATAAAACCTAGTGCCGGCCGAGTGTTGCCTGACACGGAAAAAAAGTGTAAGAGTATTATCGGAACGTTATAAGCTCAGCTGTACGCCAAGCTAGCAAACACCGGAAGCGAGGAGAGGCGGAAGTGCGAAAATGTAATGTTACACTTCGTTCCCGAAATGAAAATAGAACGCTAAAGAGCGCCGGAAAACAAAGGGAGGAAAGAAGGAAATAGAAAAGCGTTTTGATTGCGATTTGTTATCTGGAAGGAAATTGCGAAAAATAGCGCATTCAGTAAACATTAAAAAAACTGATAGAAAACTTCACCTTCACATTAAAATTTAAAATTTTCTAATATGCTAAACTTATGGCATTCATGGGGCACTCATTAAAGTTCAAGGACGTTAACAAAAATTTATCATCGAATTGAGGGGAGAAGATCAAATATTTACAAATGCATTTATTACTAAACTCGATTACATAAATTATGTACCGTAAAGGTCATAAATGTCACACACGAGGATAGCTAATATTGGCTTTGAAGCATTTTTATTTAAATTGCCTTTACCTATGATTTGCTTCTCTATGTATGACAAATGTTCAAACTTCAAAAAATTCTGTTATCTGACTGTTTAAATAAAAAGCTATTTAAATTCAGAACTTATCATGTATCTACCACCCAAGAGTATCTCAAGAACCCGCAAACCATCCCAGAGTCTACAAGTCAACACAACTTAATCGACGCCTGCAAGTCGTCGGGTAATTCGGAGTCAGATTTAAATTCCTCGAATGTCGTCTCTTCCCCAGCTAGATGTAAATTAAATATAACAATGCACTTTGGCCGAGAACACGCTACTTTGCAGGGAGAGGAATGCCGGAGAGTCTCGTTCAGCTAGATCGCTCGTTTGCATCGGAGCGAGAAGCGCAAGTAGACTCCAGTGTCCTCGCTAAACAACAACAAGGCACAGCAAGCAACGACGAAATCAGGAAGCGGCGAACCGCAGAGGATTTCCGTGCGAGTGCATATAGACATTTTCATTTCAAGACAAGTAGCAATGACACTAGTGGAAAATAAAAGTTACCAATTTAATAAACCAACCGAAATGTCACAATACAGCAAATCACATCATTTATTCTTTCGGAATTTGAGCAGCATTTGCGCAACATAATTTCATGACGTACTTACAATAGTTGTAATCCATCCCCAATCGATGCATGGCAGGTCAATTGAAATAATTCGAAAATTATTGTTGGCTTGGCACAGCGCACACGCAAACAGTGTCCTCAATTCCCACCTAATTATCAACATAAGACCATGTTGCTATGCAACATGCATATCTACCACCCACGGTAGTGGATGTTTTCGTCATGCGGAAATTATATATTTATTACATACTGAGCTTGAATATATGAAATTAATTACATGCAATCGACGCTGTGTCATAGTCTCTCTGACCATTCGTGCGTTTAGTCTAATAATAACATGTCCGATGCATGCTATTGAGTGGAATTTAATTTCGATTTCGAGGATACTGCATCAATGTAAACGGATTTTATCGTTGGACAAACAATTTGTAAATAATCAACAATTGAAATGATCATACAACACGATGGCGTACTTTTACTGATTGGAAATATTAATTGGAATTTATCATATTCAGCATTCACAGTTTATACAAAACAAAAATTGAAATTGAGGAGAGATTTATTGTTAAATTTGATCATGATTATTTTATAGTATGTTGGTGGTATAAACCCTAGATATTTTTATACCAACATGGATGACATGGAATTTTGAAATGTTCAACGATGCGATACAAACCGGTCAACGCATATATAACATTGAACTAGAAACCAAGTAGAAACCACCAACTTCCAACCGAAAGATTGAAACCCATTTTATGCTTTTCATAGAATCAAATTTGCACTAATACATTTTCCATTCGCATTTATTAATCCGCTTCCAATGATTTATTTGATGTTCTTCTTGCTATGAACTCTCATTCTTGCAAAAATTGCAAATTTTAAGTTCCTTTCAACTTATTATCAATTTATTTCCTTCTTCGCACTATACAATACAGGAAAGTCTAAATAAATAATTCCATCATTTAACATGTTTGAATCCTTAAAACAAAATTTGTATTCATTCTTTACTATTCCATCGTGTCATCCACAAATTTCCAAAGCAAGTACATTATCATGAACTACTTAAATCAGTTCCTTTGTCACTTAAAATATTTACTGCCACCAAGTCACATGATACAAATATCTACCACAGACAAGGATAATTCCCTTAATGTGTTCCTTAACCATGGCACAGGCCATGAATAGAATCAAATTGAATAAAATTGTAAAGGCTCTCATTGAATCTTGTTGAATAAGTTCTTTCATTTTTCCTTCCTTACATCGTCGACGAGGTCGATAAACTTTCCTTCCTCACCGACTGACTCAGTCGTCGAGCTCTCCAAGAGCATCGTCGTCGTCGACGAGCATTCTTTCTACTTGTCTAGTCTCTAGAATTCTAGACTCTATCACTAAGAGACTAGCAACTAGTTGTCAACTAAGATTATTCCTTGACAGTTGCATAAACTAAAATGGTTTCTATTTCTCTCAACTTTATTATTACTATCATCTGTCGCACGTTCCCTCATTTAACCACATTGTCAGATGGGAACAGTTGATCATCCAGGCAGGATGGAACCAGAATATAATGACATTGAAATAATTTGTGTGTTTTTGTGGAATAATTGAATATATTATTCTGTTGCTGGCTACACATCAGCTTCCTGTCGTATTACATTCAATTCGCGGCATTACGACATTTGTTCGTGAGGTAAATATTAGAAAGTGCTCCATTTCATATCGAGCCATTTAATGCAAAAAGAGTTCGGTTGATCTAGATTTGAGTTTAATCGGATATAAATAGTCAACGAGGCGAAGAGTTTATGACTTGGTCTTTTATTTGACATAAATTTGTTTTATCTTCTTGCAATAAAACATTAAATCCTTGAGTTTGATTGTTTTGTTTGGTGGAACGGAGTGAAATGTTGCTGCTACTTTGGTTGCCTATATAGATGCATTCAGATAAATCTGTAATTAGTAATTATCCACTCAATTTAACTCAGTTGAACAAAGCGTTGTTTCAACTTGCTTTGAATATTCGATGTAATTATGCATTTCAACGGTGGTTTGTTAAAAGACGGAAATTAATTAAACCTCGCTAATAATCAGACAAAACCAAGGAAGCGAGAGAAAAGTTGTTCTACACTGGAGGAAACATTCGACAATTGTAAAATGAATGGAAAATTAAAATATAGATGTATTCTAAGTAATGCAAGTAAAGGCAGAAGTAATTTCAATTAAATTGCTTGAATTTTATTCAAAGTGATTCCTGTCTTGACGAAAACAATGGAAACAAATTCGGAATAAATCTACACGTTTTATTCCTTTGTTCACATTGTAAACGAACGAAATAAAATTAAACAAAAAAAGTTACATAATTAATATTTAAAATGTTTTGCTACTTTTAAAAATTAATTAATTTCGTTGCCAACATAAACACGTTTACATATCTTAATCTCGATTAAAACAAAAATAATCTTAATTAGCTTTTTTCACTTTCCCGCTTTCCGTGTTATGCAGCAGCACCTAATGGCCTGCTAATTAAATTTCGTATACGCCTCTAGCAACTAAAGAATCCAAGACACAAAAAAACATTAAACTCTATTGAGTTGAGTTTGAGTTGATTGTTTCTCGATAAGGGTAACCGAATTATATCAGCATTAACTTTAACACAAAACTAAGCTTAAAATAATTATAAAATGGCAAAATAAAAGCTATCAGGAGATTTCTACGATGATGACTTCATGGAGACTACAGCGGACACTTGTTGACACTCTCCAGTCCTCAACCAAGCGTGAGTTGAAACAGGATGAAGAGGGAGTTTAACGCATCCGTGTTAACAGGAAAAGTTCCACACATTATGACACATAATGATGACTTCAGGTAACGTACATTTACTTGAGTTTGACACCTGAAAATACTTGCTGGATTTATTGAAGTACCTTGATTTTATTAAGCCAATTGTAATTAGTTGGAAACAGAAATTTTCAGATTAAGTACAATATCTGTATCGTACGTAAAAGGAAAACCAATCCGCTTAGTAGAACTTCCAACAAAGTCCTCTCCAGTCTGCTAAAACCATTTTAAACTCCCGAAATTTCCCTTTTAACTTAAAAACATAGCTCGTATCTTTAAGGTTTCTTATCCATCTAAATTCGCCTTATTCTGTTGCGTCAACTGTGCTGGCAAGAATGCAAGCAGCGTTTGTTTGTACGCAAATTATTTGCCGCTTTAATTCATTCGCTGCTAAGCCTGTCAAGCAGGGGTAGTCGTAGGAGGTTAGTGGTCTGCGGTTGCCCCTAGTTTATTGTGGGCACCGCGGGTAAATGGGATTAGTTAGTCTCGACATGGCACTGGAGCACAATTCTTCATCCCCCGCGTCTAAAATGCGCCGAATAAACGCTACAGTTAATGCTTTTTTTACTTTGCGCTCCACCGATTATTTAATTTCTTTTATTTCATTTTTGGCTCGTAAGTAGAGCGTAAATTTCGCAAATTAAATGTTTCGAGAGGGAATGTAGCGAAGAGCGCCATTCACAGATGATAATTTTTCCTGGCTTGGCGTTTTTTAATAATACGAAAACGTGGGGAATTTGCATATGAATTGAGAATTATCACAAAGATTCAAGAAGATTTAATAGCAACAAGGATGAAAACAGAAAAAGTGGGATAACGAAATATTCTAATTTTTAATGCTTTTGGATGAAATTGGCTTTGCAGAACAGAGTTTACCAACATTTACGAATTTATAACTCTCACCCATGCGAAGCTACCCAAAATCACCATGGTAGTACACTATTGAATTACTAATGATAGCACGTTTATCACTTGTTTGTTGTTATGATACTTTCGGGTCGTATTCCAAGCACGCAGTCAGGAAGGCCACCCCGAAGGTGGAACTAATGTCTATTGTTAATCGCAAATACGTACTTTGTGTACGTGCCCATTAATAACACATGTACAACACAAAATCTAGCAGCTGACTTCGTCCAGATTTCTGCTCTGAAATCCGTTCCTCTGTAAACAATTTTTTTTGTGGAGGCAGGAGAGAGGGGGGAATGTCTTTCTAATGTATTTGGGTGGAATTATTAAGTTAATAAAAAATTCTCATTGAATCAGGCAAGTTAAACCTAATATGAACATTAAATATCCTTAATATTCACATTTGCTACAAACCAACCTAACTTAAACTAAATCCCTTATATCTTCAATTCATTTACTCAAATGAAAATACTTCGCAAATACCTTCTATGGTTCCTAACCTAACCTAACCCAAAATTCTTAATCCTACTTCACTGAGAGATATATGACAAATAAAAAGAAACGCATTTTAGAATAGAAATCTAAGCGATTTCTAGTTTGAGATTTTTTTTTGACATTCGTTATACACTCGTTAATTGATATGACTAATGAGCCTGACACAAAAGTCAAAGCGGAATTTTTGTTGGCAAACCTTGTCAGGCAAACTACCTAACAAACTTACATTTCAATACCACATAGAAAAATAAGTTATAAATTAAGTTAATTGCATTAAGAGTTAATTTCTTCTCAAATAACACCAAGGTGGTAATAAGTACGAGAGAAAAAATGAAATTCGAAAGAAACTAAAGAATGTAGTGCGTTATTAAGTAGTTAACGATGGAAATTAGAACATTATTTGCTTCCAGCACGCACGCATGAAATGAGAATTACAAACAATCGAACCGTTTTCTTAATGTGTACTTTCCTACCAATATTTTTATGTTACAAACAAGCAATTTATATGTTTACACGCCGATAGAATTTGCTCCAGCGTGCTGTTTCTCGTGATATTGTCATCATTATCGTCATTGTCTTGAGATGTTCTGAATTGTTTAAAACAGTCCGTTTATCTATTTTCGCGCTGGCCCACGATATAATGGGACATTGTGAATTGTAAATGAATGTGTAACGTGGAATTTTCTTTTGTGTAATTAAAGCGAAATGTAAGACAATATTAACTTCAATTATTCAGCTGTGAATAAATATGACCGCGCGTAACATTCTTTCATTCAAGAAAAATTGTATTTTAAGGCTTGCCTGAAACAAAAGAATAATTACGTTAATAAATGTTTAATTTGTCTAGAATATTAGAATAAAAAAATATATATTATATTTGTATGTTGCTTTGCAAAGTGTTTTATCACTGCTTGAATCTTATATGTCACGTAGCACCCTTAAAAATACAGGAAGCGGAGTGCATGCAAGGATACAGATAACGCGCGATAAGAATGAATCAAATATAATAATACATAAGCATATAAACTGTCTTTGGAATGGTTGGAAAGCACCTCGAGGCACAACGTCGCAAGGAACAAAGCCAAAAGAAAGATATCAACTGACAGAAAAACGTGATAAGTTTTCTTGTTACCTACAGCCTTAGGATCACATTTCGAGTGCAGCTGATTTTCCTAGCGCGATTATAGTGTGACTTGAATTTGAAACACTTTTCATTCCTTAACGGACAATAAAACCATTAAGTTGACAAAGTTCATTTGGAATTAAGTATGTGGATTTCAAACAAGAATAAATTTATTTGCACTTGTAATACAACTGATCTGACAGCTTAGTTTCCGCTCCAATGGGAGAGAGTGTTGCAGGAGACGGCTGATTGTGCACGTCGACAGAGACGTCACTCACATGGAAAGCGCACACCGCCATTGAATGCATTTCGCCCATTTGGCCAGGACCCCGTGTGATGTTTGAATTAGAGCGTACGTTAGAGCATTTATCAATATCGAATGCAAGTGCACACGACATTGCAGGATCAGACTGCACTGCACAGTTGGTGCACGAGGTGTGAGAGCTGTTGGTGGCATAGCCGCCTCCAACTGTGTTTGGATTGTTGTTGTAGGCATGGTAGTGGAGCGGTTTTGTCGGCGCGTATTGTGTGCACTTTGCATGCAATACGAATGCAACCACTACTTCCCTCGACGCCTCCACCCACTACATACAATCCAGCCAGATATTTGTACATCCAGCATGTTTAGTCACCACCATTCAAAAGCTTTTGCTGTTTCGGGATTATGTTTATACAGGCATTGGAAAAAAACAATGGCAAACACACAGCGAATGCGGTTGGAATGACGCGTTGTGATCGCTTGTTTAAGTTTGAGGTAGACTTGTGTGGTTTTGATTGGGTCCGATTCGGACATGTCACTGGCATCTAGAACAGCCACCTGTGTTTGCATTTTCGGAAGTGCACAGGATACGGTTCCGGTGCGTAAAGGTACAGTCAATTCGTCGTTTATCAAATGAATTGATGTATCGCAGGCTAACAATGCGTAATTTACTTTGTACGATTTAAAGTACCCAGAATAAAGTACTAGACATAAATCTGAAAACCTATCACACCTTATTAAAATACACGTTTATCAAAAATGATAAATTTATTAATCAATCAGATATAAAATATAGCTTAGTTTATTTAATCTGTACGAATTTGGCTGCTGAATTATTCCACCACATAATGGAAACGCTGTCGTAAAGCATCACGACTGTAGCACAGGTAAATCGCATTTAATATGCAATTTCAGAAACGAATTGCACGCGTGGTCATATGCTGTGGACAATTGAAACGCATGCAAGTCGCGACAGATTGAAAAGCGCGACGACACGATTTTAATGCGCACTCGGACAAATATGGAAATGCGGAATTTTCATTCGAACCTCCCATGAATATTTATAACCCTACACGAGGAAACAAAAGGAAGTGGGGCCACCAAATCGTACGCAAACCATTTTCTAACAGCGCCACCAAACCGACACATCAGAAGCAAATTAATCATCAGTTCAAGGTAGAATTTAATCGAAAAAATCAACATAATTTAATATTAAGGTTTCTGGGCAGGGGAGCTCTTAGAGGGCAAGAAGTTTGGTTAATTTTGCGCGTTTCAAACACTTGGTGTCTCATATAAATCCATCATTAACAACGCAAAGTGATATGGAGCGAAATTGAGAATAAAGTGAAGTACTGATAGGAATATCTGAGTGGCGCGCCGCGATGGAAAACGCGAAATGAATGAGGACGCTGGCGATTGGAAAAGGAAATAACGACTGCGTGACGCCGCGTCTTTGAAGAATCGATGCCAAGTCTCACACAATCACAGACTTCTTGCATAATTTACAAGCAATTCAATTATACCCTCGAAGTTATTCTCGTGAAATTTCAATACCACCAAATATTGGATGTGATCGAATCAATTGGCATTGAGTACAGACTTTATAAGCGTGGGCAAGTCGATTCAAAGTTTGTTCACATGTCAACAACTAATACTTATAACAAGGACCCGCATTGCCAGCAAATTATGCATGTGTATCGTTGATAGTCATAAAGTCATAATAGACTTTTTCTTCGGGTGGCCGACTTTGACTTTTTCTAGCATACTGCAAGCGAATGTGTGCTTTCGAGTTAATTACCGTGAAATGCAATGAATGTAAATATCGTAACGATGTAAGAACGCGGATTTTGTGTTGGAGAACCCCAACTGGTCAGTGTGGTAACCTGCCGCGACGGTCGCAACCTTGAACGTGAACGTCAAATGCTAAAAAGGTAACGATACACACCTGGAAATGTCATCAATAAATTTAGAACCAGTTTCAAGCTTATGTTCCATTGTAATGATCGTATCTGTGTCTCCCAGTAAATTACCATCCAATCCACATAAAAAAACCACGTTGCCCTATTGCCACAAGTCAGAATAAACTTTTTTCACTCGCAGGTGTACAGCAGGCAGTGCCTTGATTAACATGTAACGAGCGTGTAACATAAGTTGCACTCGTTATCTGCATATTCCATGCCGGCAGTGGAGGTGCCTGCTCATTACAAAATCGCAGTCCTTAAAAGTATTCCATCATGGCGCGACGGCGGCAGCGGCAAAACTTTCAGCTACTCGCCGCGCGCAGTATTTCAAATTGCAATTTGCTACCACGCTTCAGTTTTCATAGCGTAGTGGAATATTTACGTAGTAATAAAATGCAGATAAAGTGCATTATGCATAAACGATATGTAAACATCATGCAAATATAATTGTAGTCTTTTTGTTGGAAAAATGTAATGAAATTGTTTTACTGGCTACTGTTATCGTGTCTTGTTTTTGATGGTTTATTTCTTGCTAAGCATAGAAAATAGTTTATCAACACGTATGCCTCATTTACCACTCGATGAAGTTTAAAGTTGCAAACCGAGAGTGCATTAAAAATTATGGAAAAGCACGCCGAAAAGTGAGCGGTTTAATTATCCACCACAAAAAAAACCTATACTTGGACATTTTGCATTCTAGTCTATTAATAATTGTATAGCTTTTCGACAAAACATTCCTTGATTAGACAATATAGTTTCATCTATAGTTTTATCAAATGTTTAAATGTCTTTAAATTGTAAATGACACAAGACAACATAAAGTATAAATATTTTCGGTTTAACTTTTTGTACATTTTTTTCAAAAATTCTCCAAGGACATAAAAAATACTTGTGTCAAAATGCAACATAATAAAAATATTTCACACCTCGGGAAGTACGGAAAGCAAAGAAACGACTTGAAAGTATAAAAATATAGATAAACTCACAACTAAAGTTAAGAAACGATAAAAAGGCCGTAGCCTCGGAAGGGTGAAAACGATGAAAAATGCACAAAGTGAGAAAATGCACACAGGCGCGCATATAAATGCGAACAGGGAACATGAATTATTAAATGCTCCTGGGTTCTCTCCAGAGACCTCTAAGCACCACAAGGGCATCCACGTATTCCTATAGCGCAATATGAAAAGCACGAAAATATGGAGCAGAAAATAAAAGTGAAAAAATATTAATGATACCACATAAATTGTTATAAATTGCAAAATATTGCATTGGCTTGCCTCGACATTATCCAATATTCTCCAGGCCCACAGTAACAAAATTTGAAGATATGATTATTATTGCGGCCCAGCTCATACGTAAATTCACGCCATATGAACCTGAAATGTATTTATTAGCAAAGTTTAACCATAATTTCCACTAAATCTACATTCCCTATCATCCCCTCTCCACCCATTGGACGGAGGATTGTGCACGTTAATTATTTAGCTAGAGTAAATTATTTTACGACAAAATAATTGTAATGGCTGCGTTCCGCCCTGACGATGACGATTAAACACCCTCACAAGGCAAACGGCAGCGCAGAAAGGGTTGACGGCGGCTGGCTGAGGTCGAAT
>JAODGC010000007.1:3190825-3284427 GCA_027574925.1 Ecitoglossa quadriceps | reverse complement strand
TGACGATGACGATTAAACACCCTCACAAGGCAAACGGCAGCGCAGAAAGGGTTGACGGCGGCTGGCTGAGGTCGAATTCGGTCGAGTCATCTTCACAAGTAAGACGCACTACTATCTTTTCCAACGATGAGACGCCCGCTGCCGCCGCACGCACTCGCTCGCTTCTCGCCCCGAGGCGACATTTATCATCGGGCCTCCGCCACCATCCGCCACACAACACCCGGCTACGTTCTACATTTATCTACTCGGTCGAGTCCACTAATTCAGCCTGTGCTCCTTCGACTTTACCGCAGTCAAGGGTGGACTACATGCCACGTGGCGTCAAAACTGAGAATAAGCCAGCGGAAGAAATTCCTGCGTGAAAGGTGCCAAAGCAGGATAATACCGATATTATCTCGGGTCGGATGATGTTGTCGGTTGGTTGGGAATTTACTGAGAAAGGGGAAGACGCAGCAGACAACTATCCTGGATCCACATTAATTGATTTCGCTTAATCATGCTTTATGCACTTTTGTAATTTGGCGGAGTGCCCAAATGCGTCTTGTGCTAATGTTGACGCATTGGTAGTTGCAAGAAGCGAAACAGAACAGCAGTTGGAGGCGGTTCTTGCAGTGAGACTGGCGTAATATCCGCAGTCGTTAGCGGCAGTACCAGAACAACGGCAGTTACCTAGCATCATCTTGTCTATGATTGATACCCGGGTGTAATGCACATAAAATTAATGACAGCAGACGGTATTACGCGCAATGAACTACTTTGGCGCCAGAAGAACAAAGAGTAGAAAAATAGTAGTTATCTTCAACATCCGACTGAAATTAATCTCTAATCTCCCACAAATATTCATAAAACTTTAAAAGTATGATTCTCAACCAAAAACCTTTAATTACGTCCCAATTATTAATTACATGATGACATTTTCCACATCATTTCATTACCTTAACGGTTAGTTTTATGCCTGCCTAATTCGTATCCCTCCAGGCACCAACAGCAAAGGAAACAACGCAATAACTAATGAAATAAATTAAACTTCCGACTTGCTTCTCGTCTCAACTGTGCCTTCAGCATCTTTGTCGAGTACTTGTCCCATGTCGCACTTCTCGATCCGCCCCCTCGTTACACGTCGAAACCTAAAGACGCCATACCCTGCAGCCAAGGGGTGAGTGTCCGTTTCATTTGTGTGTTTTAATTAGCGTCAAGTACATTTAATTAAAGCGCGAACCAGGATGACAAGTTTACCCAAGTGCTTTTGACAGTCACAATATTTAATTTCGCCGCCAAGTAAATAAAACAAGAATGTAATTCGGTTCTTGTTTTATGTCGTGTGGCACATACTTTGAGATTATTTGCACTGCCTGCAGTATCATCTAGTTTGGTGAATAACAACAACGCTATAACATAAGCGCGCATACCAAAAACGATCGCCTGCCCCCGAGACGCCACAAAACGAAGAGGAAACGAGTTAATTAAATACGTAGACGTTTCGGAGGTGGCGATGATTCAATTTAAGCACTTTGCCTGCCGAGGCGACCGCAGAGATGATTTCCAAGTGATATTGTCGCAACAACAGAGCAATGTTGATGGCCATACGAACCACAATCCCTGGGACACCATTGATCGCACAACATTGCAACGCCTAATGAATTTAAGACTTGGTGAGTTAGAGAGGGGTGGGGGAATAGGCAGGAGGGGGGAGGGGGCTGGTTAGCAATAAACCAAAACAATCGTACAAAATTCGGCAAAAGAATGATTATATGATTAGATGATACCTCACTTGACAGATATTACCTGTTACCTAACCTACTAATACCCAGAAATTTGTAGCTCCTGAAATCGCAGCAAAGTACCTTCTCTATGATATTGACCTATGACCGGAAAACTTTCAATGTCATTATCGTGAAATCAGACCTAGATGTTGCTGATGCTTGCCCCCGCATAATTTATGTCACGTCGTGATTTCTCGCCGTGATTGGGCATTATTAAACGCCATTAAAGAGAAAATGACGAGCAGTTAATGAAGTACGCGGCGGCCAAGCGTAATTGATATTTTATGAGCTTCCTCTGAGTCAATAGATATTTTTCCTATCCTATAATGTTGCTAATTAGATTTATGGTGCATCGAACCACCCCGAAGTACGTACGTAGTGATATATGGAGACTGTCCATCAAGCAAAAAATGACAACCGCGCAGCGAAGAACAGGAAATGTAATAAAGTCGAAAAAAACAAAGAGGCTACTCGTGAAAAAATCAATTTGTATTGAACGAAAAGTGAAATATAATTTGTTTCGTGCCAAATGAGATCGTGAGTTCGGCGTGCGACAGCTGTCGCCTTACAACCCAGCGATATTGGCGCGCAAAGGTCAATCACGGACGTGTCAATCATTTGATAGATATCGCCTGGGTTTAGATCGGTAATTGGTGAATCAATACAACGAGATCATAAATCATAACTTTCCTAACTAGACGCAAGAAATTGGTATTGCAGTCCAATTTCTGTCAGACTGGCAATGAAATGAAAAATTGTGATACGGGGGATTTAATCGACTGTTATCAGCAAATAACATCTTCAAAGTGTTTTATTACTACATCAGATTTAAGTCCAGATTGATGACGCTATAGAGAGCCGATTTCCGACTTTTCAATTTGAAGTAAATTCCGCTCGGAAATTAGATTTTTATAGATTCAATGTATGCAATTCACATGTCGTTTTTGATGTCGGATGTACTACGACTACAACGCGCTGCCGCCCCCTAATATAATGCAAAACGAGGCTATAAACTATGAGACTGTACGTGAGAGCCACCATGCATTCCACCTAGAGGCGGCGCGCGTTTCAGGATATTTTATGCAATACGGATGATCGTTATTGGCGCAGCAACATAATTTTATTCCGGTTAAAGTCGGACATTTTCCGCAGAAAAATCACACTTTCACTATGATTACATCACGACATTTCCACTGCATGCAAGAAGACAAACTTATTAATGCGTAAATAATTGAAGTCATTGACTTGAACTTGTCGATTTCAATAGAAATTGCAAGCATTGCTAATAAATAATGGACAAAATTTGCGCTTTTTGTAGCGAAATCAACAATTTTGCAAAAGGTCAATAAGCCAAATTACTGCGCACACCATTTTCGCAATTTCAGCATTTGCAGTTAATGCTTTGTGATCAGCATACTAGTGGTATTTATTATGTTTATATTTAACCTCGGAATTCAATTTCCTACGAGTTTATCCCAAGCTAATTAAATCAATGCAGAAAAAGCAAATTTTGCATCTATTCATATATTTATAGTTAATTTGCAATTGAAAATGCAAATTGATTGTCATTTTTAGCGAATCATATCCACTAAATCACCGTACAATGCAATAAATTCACACAAATAAAATTTTCCATTTTCATACATGGACGGCTGCGTTTGAATATTGACTCGCGTGTGAATTGCACGTTGCATCCCGCGCATCAGCGACAATCCGGCAGTATTTAAATGCAGCTGAAAATTGACATGGGAAATTATAGGCAAACGCGTGCCGCGCAGCCTGATGAAATTAATGCGCTGCGTGCGTTTTTCGGCAGTCGAATAAAATCTGCAACATTTTCCGGGCGCAGCGCAATCAGCTCGCACATAATAAATGGAGTGCAACGTCGGGACTAATTGGAGAACGCACACATGGGCATTGAAGTGCAGCCGCAGTGCATGTATTTGCGAGTGAGTGAGTGGGTGGAATTGTTTGGCTGGTGTAGAAGCGCTTAGAAATGCATGCTTTGCCTCGAGTGCCTACACAAGCTGACTGCTTTTGCTTATACCGCGAACAACTAAATCATACACAATGTTCTAGTGCGAATTGTGAATGCTATTGCACGTTACAAGCGCGTTGAGGGCGATCGCAAAACATTAGCACACAATATTGAGCTGTTCCAAGTGGATGATGGCTTGCAAAGTTGCAAGCTAATGCATGAAACTGCGACTTGAAGCTAAAATCGATTGAGTTACATTTTGTGTTATGGGCTCATTTAAGAAGCGGAACATTTACTAATCAAAATTAAACGTAAATTCATACATTTCTTGTTGTGACTTCTAATTTAAATTTGAACTCATAGAGCTTAAGTTTAACTGTTTGAGTCGCGTCTTAAGAATATTGATTGACACTCTTTTCACTTCAAACTTTGTAATAATTTTCCCAACAGCCATTAACAAGTTTAGAGTTTGTAAATTCAACAAACTAAAATCGGATATTTACGACACATAATTTCCTCCTAAGTACCACTAAAAAGTTTCCCTATAAGGGAAATAAATCCGTGTAAAAACGTAAATAAAAGTCGGAAACACGTCCAACTTTAATGAAGATCAGTCTTCCTACGAAGAAAAAAAATGTGTTTCAATGGCGCGCCACCATCTCGACATAGTTGCTCGCCGTCGCCGAAGAGAAGGCAAAAGCATTGCACCGTTAGTTGAACTAAATCTTAACGCGCGCTCACGATAAAGTCGGCTGCATTGCGTGTGTCGAAGAGCGCACCGCGGCCGTAATTAGCTAACCCTTCCGCCGAAGAGTCGCGCGGACTCATTCGCCGGCAACCGCGCCGGCTTCGCATCGTTTCGTCGCTCGAGGCATATATTAAAAGGTTATTCGCCTCATTACCGCAACCATTCGCCGATCGCGCACCGGCATCCACATCCACATCGACACTCGCGGCATGCATTCAAAAAGACATTCAAGTATCAGACAGCGGACCTACTTGTGGATCCCACAACCCACCAACTTTGAAGAACGCTCAATTACCAAATAATGACATAATCTATCCAAGCAGTGGAATTAGAGCAATGTTTGGAATGGAGATTGTCCTCGGTATACCTATGGGATGAAGAAGGTTCGTTCTGCTGGAGTCAATTCTGGATGATGTAGGTTGAGTTGTCAACATTTAAGAGTCCTAAGCAAAACTCCTTGGATACGTTTCGACGTTTATGACTCTTCGATGCGTTAGTATGTTTTTTGCTTCCTTCAACAGCGGAACAGGTTTTGAAACGCGCACCGCAGTTACCAAGTTACCGTGGAATAAAATCCGTAGCTGAAGAAGCGCAACACGTTGCTTGGAAGTCGTCATGTCGAAGGCGAGAGATTCTAAGCGTGGACTTAGAAGAACATGCACGATTTTTAACGACACGCCGCGATCCATCACGACCTCGCCGGTGAAGACCAGCCGCAAGAAACGAAGGTGTGCTGAGCATGTCGTGCCACGTGGAACGCTACCTTCAACAGTAAATTTTCCTTCCCATCTCCAAGTCACGAAACATCAAAGATATTCCCTGGCTTTGCTTTATTTGCGATTTTTTACAACGCTGCTCGGAGGTGTTTTTACCTGATAATCCTCGAACGTCGGCATCCACGCACACGCCGCTCCATGCGACTAGCAGCGTCGCGACGACGACGGCGGCAGCGGATACAGCCGGCGCCCGCCGCGAATCCCCCATTGTGTGTACACACGCACTGGCGTACTCCCACTTGGCACAAACGGCGGCACACTTTGCGGATAAAGTCAGCACTTAGAATTGGATCATATTAGAACATCCCGCAGCGCTAGCACATTATTTCCAGCCGATAACACTGACAAGATAAGCCACTGAACTTAACAAGAACGTAATTAGTTGAAAGTTTCGCTAAATGAAATTGAACTAATTTCGAGGGTGGAAAATCCAGAACTGACTTGTTAATAACGTGCAGTCTACTTTTGTGAGATTTGCATTTAAAATGTTTTGAGGACAATGATATCACGCGCGTAAGTTCACAGAACACACTGATAGGACGCACCTGGTGCACGATGAGGTAGAGCGCGATCTCTTCTGCACCACGGTCGCTCGCGCACTAACCGCATTCTCCGCCGCTACCTGAAAGCTCAGAGGCTCGGAGAGCGCGACCATTACTTGCGCGCCGCCGCTCCCCGCGCCGCCCGCGTCGAGCACCCGCACGACCACTGCGCGGACATTCCGCTTGCATTGCTTGTCAAATGCGCATCAGCGACAAACCACATAAATACACAATACCTTATTGACTTAACAATCATTCAAAAAGAGCTATTTAGATTCCAACCTCAAGTATTTAATTGAATAAGGAGATTTGAAAGTTCCGTTGAGGGAACTTTATCAACCACTGCTTTAATTTCTGGAGTGCTCTGGTTTTTGGGGTGGTCGAAGTCACTAGAAGTCAGTGGAAAGTGGCTAGTCAAAGTTGAGAGTTGATTCAAAGATATAAAAGCAGGTTTAGGGCCTAAACGCACTCAGGTGCCTTTCAAATGCAGCTGGTGGTTTGACAGGTAGATACGGTAGTTGGCATACTGTCGTAACATTGACATCAAATGATCAAGGACTAGTAGCTTTGGATGAAGTAGAAACTGAAAACCAATTCGGTAATAAATATATCACAAGCAAGGAGCTGAAAACAATAATTTGGAAATGGTCCCCTAAAAGTAGGGGTTAGCTCGTTAACTCCTACATTTTGGTATATGTGTTTATGTGTTTCCACGCATGATTTCCTGTTTTGCCAAGCAAAAATTTTAAAAATGGCAAAGGTTACAACTTTGAAACTTCCGGTTTGCTCACAAAATATCAATTTTAAGGAATACATAACCAAATTGCTAGCAGTAGAAGAAACACATCAAGTCAAGGGCTACCGTAAGAATTCCATTGCACTAAATGTGGGTAATTATGGTGTAAGATACATTTTAATCCCCATCCCGTTAAGAAACCATCATATTTTCTAGACTATTAACATGATTCTTCCTTCTACTCTAGTATTGACTTAATGACACTAGCCAGCTCTGTAAATTTAAAAGCTCCTGTTGATTTCTTGGGCCCCATCAGCTCAGACAGATTACCAACTGATCACAATCTAATCTCCACCAGTTTCATAAATTCCAATACCATTAATTTCATGCCAGCTGCCACGTAACCCTCCAAACATTCGCAAATCATATCCAAATCATTGGCTGACGATGTCCCCCAAATAATGAAGCAATTTACATAGTGATAAAGCGCTTATGATTCCACCGTCTGCCTATTCTAATTCATGCATTATTTTCTGGCACCGTTTGCAAATGGGTGCCTTCAAAAATTTGTGCTGCACACTTTAGTGGGTTTTTACTTGCTGCATAAAAGTTAAACGCCGCCTTTTCCCAGGAGCCGCAGAAGTCAAAGGGGGCGCCGTTGAGAAGTAGTGGCACCGGATGAACCCGGAAAAGAGAATAAAACGCGCGATCATAAAGTGTGCGTTGTTAAAGCGCGACGTGATTCTATTTCATTCGGATCTGAGCATTACGCTTCTTCATTCGCCACTGAGTCGATTTCCGCTGCGTTGGGCTGATTTTTTATCCGGGGGACATTCCGGGCATGCAACGAATATCAGTGTTTGTCTCGTTTGTTAGCAAATTTACGGCTGTAATCATTTCTATCCATCACTCATCTCATACTAAAACAAGCTTATAGCAATTTTATTATATTACACTAGTTAAATTAAATTCAAACCTAAAAACTCGATTTAGTGCGCATAAAATATTTTACTAGAATATTAAAAATGAAGGCGCAATTCAATGCAAATTGTTCGAAAACAATGTTATAAAAGTTGTTACAGGGTGGATATTGTAGCCTACCCATACTAGTTCAAGTTATCTGTCCTCCCCGATTTAGATTGTCCTGTGCTATTTTATTCCTGGTTAGCAATTTTTTGGCTCATACTTATTCAAGCATGTAATGACGGTTTGGTGATTATCTGAGTAGAGTTATTGCTAGTTGCATGTGGGGCGCGCAGCAACAAAATTGCGAAATTAATTTAATCCGAAATCGGGGGATTTTGGATGGCTTTGGGTCCTTAGCTGCCATCGCGAAAGAGTCAATGGCGAAGTGGTACGAAGCAAGCCCCAACCGCGCACAGCTAAAGCTCTTAATTAGAAATTTCTCATATTCTGTATAAACTCATGCGGATATATTGTATTTCGCGCATTATGAACGAGTTGAAAATCGAAATTGCAAAATTTCATTAAACTTGAGCCGCCACCAAGAGCGCGCGATCTGCTTTTTAGCCTACAATGGTGGTAATTTCCTCATTTTCATACAGAAAATGTATAAAATATGGTTGGAGTTATAGATTCTAATTTTTTAATTAAATTAATTTGATTGTATTAAAATTGGCTTGCTGTGACACAATCTTTCACACTAGAAGATACATTTTTGGCAGGGTGCCTTCTTCACTAACCTCAACGATACACATTTCCCATCTACAGAAAGCCTCAGTCTATCGCACTCATATCTACAACATATGGCGTCTTCTCTCTCCGTTTAGGTGTCCAGAGAAGCTCCATATATTTTTCCAAGTCATACACAAATGTTCTGGAATGTGATAGTGATTAACAACGCATTATAAGCGTGTTATCACTTCAAAGAATTTATAATTTGTCTAAACTTTAACTCTGAACGCTAACAAGATACGATTAAGGTTAGGAATGTCTTAGATTACATTGTTTGTTCGTTGGATTGTATTACTAAACCTTTTTAACCATTGCATATGCTTGATTATAAACATTGCGATAACATCTACAGTCGATTAAATAAATGTCAGGAAAACTTGAGCTGACGCATTACAATCCAAATTCAAATTACACATTCCCGAGTTTCTTCTTTTCATTTCCAATTGTTTGTCATTCAGTAAACATGCCTCGGTAATTGTTGTTAGATTACCAAAGTATTATTATTGAATTGCAAGCACGTGGATATGGAAAGTTGCGGAAACCTGTAATAACATCCCTTGTTAATAATAATTCAACTTGATGAGTTTTTATTGTGGAAAGCAGCAAATGAAATGATTATTATTGAAAGGCTGCTCAAAAATTTCAAACAAATCGTTGTAATTTGAATGTTTTACATGTTTGTAAACGAATGCCGTGTCTCTGTAAGTATAAACGTGTCGTACTCGGCCGTACCAGTCGTTATTGAATCCGTAATTACCAATGCTTCTCGGTACGTCCGCGATCGCACACTACATTCGCTGGAAGGTTATGAGTATATAATTTAGTGCTACTTGCCATTTCTAATTAAAAGCGGTTTGATAATTGTTTAACTTTTTTGCATGTTCACGAAGTGACTCTCATAGTTTATAATTATTATGTTTATAAGCATGCTGCGTATTTATGAGAAACACTTAAAACTTTAACTTACATGTTTCCAACACTCACTTCAAGACGATTTATCAATTCCCTTATAAAATGTGCCACTCTATATTTTACTACAAGATAAGATGTTAATTGTAATTAAATTATAACTCCGAGTTGCGCAAGTATCACATCAGATTTTCTCAATTCAATTAAAAATTCGCCCTGCGCCAAATGCGCTCAATTAAACGAGAACTAAAATGTATTTTAAATTACGTTTGCCATCTACACCCACACATCTATTTGAAATGAATAGAATGAGGCATTAATTAGTTCTGGGCATGGCAGAAATGTAACCTATTTTCTATTCAGTTTGTCGATTGATGCGCATGCAAGCTTGCCAAATTAACGCAATTAAAATCAAGCGCGAATTATTATTGATTGCTGTGTGCAATGTGGGAATGTGAATTGTGCCTACCATGCACGAATCAACGACGTAATCACAATTTGAATGATTTGCAGTGATTCAAAACCTGCATCAGGCCAAATCCAGGCATGTTATACCTATGTATAGCTAATGAATTTTGATTCAGACCCATTCGTCAATTGGTGGATGTTTTTCAAACACGAATGTGCAGATGGTTAGATGGAAAGCTGTTTTCATGACAATAACATACAAGAATTTTTAATCACCATTTGTAAACTATTCAGTTAATTTCTCTTATCAGAACCTAATCGTAAGTGACACATCAACGGTCGCTGTTTTACTGTCTCATTAAAAGTGCAATTTCCACACGTGCCTGTACGTTTTTCAACGATCCAATTTCTCACTCCGACACAATACACAATTAACCCAGACACACATGTTCTTGTATTTTAGAGGTGAACACATACATTAGTGCAATACAATTGTCACTTTGTTTAAACACGACAACATTTTACAATGCGAAATTCGACGAAATGGTTAAAGCCCAACAACAAAAGGCGATAAAGGATTAGCTATTATTTCGTCCAGAGATGATTAATATGGATTTATTGCTCTGCTTTCAAACACCCATTACGCTATTTCGAAGCTCTCATGACAAATAATAAGTTTTCCTCCTTAGCTTATCAATCGCTGTACCAAAAGTAATCAATTTTTCTGCATTGCGATTGTATTCTACTCGACGATAAAATTAATTTAAGGCAATTAAACATATAAAATGAGGCATGGGAAGTACATATTTAGATGCAGTTGAATATTGTACTGCAAACTAAATCCTTGTTGGCAACAGTAGTTCACTCGTAATTTAGTTTAAATGTTCTAACATGTCAGATTAAATTTTATTTCATGTACCCAAATTGTGCACTGATGTTGTTTGTCAACTTGTTATGCATTTTTTGCAAATGTGCTTTTCGTGCAGAATAAAATCCAAGAAAATGAATTACTCCAGCCTGCAGCTAATTAAATCACATGTCCTTAGCCGTGCCACCTTTTTATTTCCATGATTACACGCCAATAATTCTCAGTTATTTGCCATGCGCGTTTACGTAATTCAACGCAAATTAGAATTCCAATCGACCTAAAATTGGAAACACGTGCCGAGGATGTCCGAATAACTTCACTTAAATATGTTTTCAGCAACAAATTGTTTATTATTGGGTGCTGAGAACACATTCATGGTGAAATGTGGGAATCCAAATGTCACAGACCAAATATGAATCTACAGCCTGCGTCATAATCACCTTCTTCTACATCCCACTGAAAGTCGTAAATAAATAAATGCAGCGTTTACTTCTCATCATGGAAAAGATACCAAGAAATGCCAGGACTACGAGCATTTGCCATTACCAATTTGTAACGAAATACATCTCTCATTTCCGGATGTTGCTGGAGGCATGCGAATGAGTTGCATGAATGCGCGCATTGGTCGTGGTGAAATTTAAGTAAATAGAGGATATTTTCTAGGACAACACTTTACGTCCATTCAGCTCATGAGCAATAAAACGACGCCATTTTATATGAGTGTAAAGTATGGAATTTGGTTAGGTTTTTTAATAGGTGGAAGCACATGGCTATAAAGGTAACATGTAACAATTTCATCAATCCAACGTTTTACTATTGTCTGCATGTGTTTTCCTTCAACAACTCTTCTAAGTACTTCAACATCTGCAACAATAAATTATGATCCCATTAAGAAAACAACAGATGACATGATGTATAACTTAAACGTAACCCAATTTAAGACAGTAGCTATAAAAGTAACGAGCTAACAATTAACAATTCCTACCGGATAAAAATAGGTGTGTCGCAAAATTGATCACGGTTGGATATTGCAATTGAATTGCATGCGTTCCTATGCTCAAAGGTAATTTAGTTATTCCAAACGTGTATTGCATGTTTAGTACCTTTTGCTATTATTCACGGTATTATGACTTCTGTGCATGCGCTTTTTGTGTGTATTAAAAGCCTTAACTGCTTTTAATCCATTCTTTCGCTGGCGTTAGGTTGACGCGTTTATATCATGTTTTATTTATGCACATGTGTAAAGTAAACTTTGAGCATTTATGATCACCTTGACTTCTGATCTGGATCTCGTAGACCATGCAGCTGGGGGGAATGGTGCAAAATGCACACAAAGTAAGGTGTACTTGAATGAAACGACTTAGCGGGCTAAACTAAAAAAACTCCTGCGTGCAAATAACTTTACAATGTCTTGCAACGCTATGTACGGCATTGCACTTCATGACCATGAAGAGTCCATAAAGAACCTAAGAAATAATGTTGTACTTATGTGCGGTTAATACCTTTAGCACGTTTATTATTAGGTACCTACTTGTATTTATGGCTGACGGCTTTTATTAACTATTTCACTAAGAAAGTAAATCTCGAAAACACTCAGCGAAGCTTGAGTTATAAATGTGATTTAGTTAAAGCAACGTAAGATTTGTGAGGGGAAATGACACATTGTGCATTATTGGAATTATGGCTAATGCACTGTAATAATATTTCCATTTGTCTAGTAAGTGGATTATAAATTTCCAGTATGCCATCAATTCAGTTGTGTTTTTCTTCAGTTTTTATTGATTTCTACTTGGATTGTCTGGGAAATTATCAAGTTTATTTGATGACTGAACTGGTGGAATATTCCTGTTGCCGATTGGTGGTTTCTGAGTACCCACCGAAAACTTGAAGATAATTTAATAACAACATGGTACGATGTGAAGGCGCCCAAATTGCGAACGTGTTCGATAAAGTAACACAAGAGGCGTATCAACACCACCCAACGTAAAAGACTAAACAAATCCGAGTTATGAAGCAAATTGCTTAATGTACATGATGTAAAACTATTTTGTGCCAAAAAGGAAGCAAGTTTTGGTGACATGTAAAGATCCAACCCTGCAAAATTGCACTTGATATTTATGTACATCTATCCATACACACGATGCATATTCTTCGCACAGCTTTGGTGCATTTGGTGCATTTTCACGAAGGAAAAGAAAAACTTATCAACAAAATAAATATAAGATATGCAATATTGTTGCAAGCATTCCAAAAATAAAATCGCAGAGCGCTAAAAGAAAACTTAATCAAATCCTCTACTGAATATTTATTTAACTGGAGAATATTACATATGGTTGCCTTCAAACAATTGGTGCGGGTGAATTTTCAATGAAAATCGTCCGTGATGTACTCAAGTTGGAGGGAGGGTCGTTTTGTTAACATGCGAGCGATGTGAAAACACGAGCGCGAAGTGTTAATTGCGCGCGTTATCTTAATTAATGTCGACGCGACAACCAAGCTTTGCCGCCACCGTTACTACCGCCCACGTGCCGTTCACATATATCGCCGACAAATGTGCTATAACACAACGCATGCATCTTGTTGAGATGAGTATTAGGAGCGTAATTTAAAGAGAATTTCTTTTACTGCATAATATTTGTTGATACAGATTGCGTAGTTGTTCGGGATTCCATCTGTTTCATATTCTTAAGACCTGATTTCTTCTAGATAGTGAGTGCCACTAAGTATTTTGTAATTTAATTCATATTGTCCCGCAAATTTTAATTCCCTTGTTTAGGTCGGTTATATCTTGTCCTTAATCTGTTGATGTTCGGTTGATTTCATAAGCTTTCATGTTGAATTTCAACGTTTTCGAGAATATTTAGAATAATTTTAATAGGAGCTTATTGATTCATGAGAAGTCAATGCACCATCTGATCTAGTTGTTAAGTACTTGTTCTTCTAATCATTTAAGTTGCTTCTTTTTCTTAGTTTTTTGCAATGTTTTCAGTGGCTTTGTCGCAGTTTAAATTAGCGTAAATCATCATAGCTTTGTATACCCTTGAGTCTGTTTATGTACCGGTGCGGCGGCAAATATGCGAACGCGACAAACAGCCGAGAGCCTCACACGCTGATAGCGCAAGAAAATGAAAGCACTGAAAACGCAGATAGAAATGGCAAATACGGAGTTGCACAAATACGCTGCATATTTGTTTCGATTATGTATAGCCTGCACTCGCCCAGCACTCCGCATTTCCGCTGATTTCCACTCCGGGAAATGCTTCAAGGAAGCGCACCGCGCGCGGAATAGAAAAAACCAAATATGTATCAAAAATGAATATTGCTTTTCTTGAGTATATGACACGATATTACATCGTCTGTTACATTTTCATCAAATGAAATTGAAAAGCAGAAAAAAAGGTTGATTTGACAGCAGCATCATATAACTTGCCGAAGAAATAATAAAGAATGATGCAGGGAAGAGAAGAAGACATATTTTCAAGTTATTAGTTTGAATAGCTAACATTCTTTTATCATAATTTCTATGTTGCGATTTAATTAGCCTGTGATTGTGGATGCTTGGAAAATTATTAATCTTTGCTTGGATCTTTTAAAAACAACAACAATTAATGACAGCTGAATATCGACATATTTAAATACTGAGATGAGCAGATAAACAGCTGATTTCCAATAATCACGGCCAAGCAATGCATAAACAAATATCCAGTTTAGCAGGTTCACAACGTCAGCGGATTTATAGTATTTACCAAGAAACGTCTCATATTTATCCATAACTTCAAGTCTTTTTTTGTTCTTTTACTTGTATCAAGTTAAAAACAATCACCGAACAAGTTTAATCTCGACTGCGTGCGTTATTTTACTGCAAATAGTTTAAAATGTAATTAATCTTGATAATTGTGCAGTCATGACGTGTACTTTTCTTAACTGTGTCATTCCTTTTTACTCTGCGCACTTTTGTTTTCGCATTTTTCTTCATTACTCTCAACGCAAAGTGAAATTAACTGAACGTTGAACAGAGTAAAATGCGTCATCACTTTAAGAATTTAAGATATTTAATTTTCAACCGAGCTATGAACCATGCAAAATAATGTTGACCCAGTAAAAGAGAAATTAGAAGAAAAGCCAACAACTAATATAACTAATTAATAATCAACTAATATAATAAATCATTTTAAAAACGTGTAAACAACAAACGTGTACCAAATGAATTTCAGTTGCAAAAGTTCTTTATCTAGTCTAAACTAAATGTGTATCTGCAATTAAAATAAATTATAGCACATAAGGTGTGTTTATATTATGCAAGAGTGAAGCTGTGTAATAAACGAAATTGAATTTCAACACAAGAAGAAAACAATCACGAAAATTCCCAGCTACCCGGTACTGAGAATTGCCAGCATAAAAACAAAACTCAAACCGCTATTTACTGATTTCCAAGTAAACTACGTACATATCATAAGGAACCCGTCAAGAAGAAACCCGAGAAGAAAAAGCGAGATGTTAATTAACGTAAGAAGGAGTCGCGGGAATCCCATATAATTTCTCATCATTTGTGTGCACTTTACACTTTTAAGATATGATGTTCACTGTGTAATAGAAACCTAATTATTATGCATATCTTAAATTCAAAGTTTAGCAATGCACTTCAAGCCGGTGTGTGGGTTTTCTAAACCAATATGCGTTTTATTTCCCTGCCTGGCATCGCCAGTGAGGGCAGTATAACGTGAAGCAGAGTTATTGAAAACATCGCGATTGCGGACTGCCTGGTACGGCATGGTACGGAACTCATTCGTGGATTTTACCTATGCTACTTATGCGCTTGTAATTCTTTCCCACCTCGGTGAAGGACACAAGGCGAATTCCGTGGCAAAAGTTATGTTGCTGGAGAAACTAAAAAAAGGGTTTATTTTTATGTAAGACCAGTTAAATATGAATAAGAACATACTTATTTGGAACATAAATTATTCCATTAAATCTATTTGTCTCACTAATCTAGAATTTTGAATTTGCTACTAGCATTTGATATAAATTAATTTTCTAGTAGCTTACTATAGACAACTAAAAGTACACGAAATATTTTAGCGAGAAGGAAACGCATACCCAGGCGACACGTGTTCGAATCCGGCTGAGAATGTATCCAGTAATATACCGAATCCAGTCCTAATTTTTGCTAATAACATTGGTAGACTGAAGTAGTAGACCCAGTAGGCTGAAGTGGAAGGCGAGTAGGGTGTCCATCTATAACTGGCATGGATAACAGTACACGCCACTATTAGTTTACGCAACGAAATTTGCATAACGCCAATTCTTTATTCACAATTGAGGAAAAAATTCACAAGGAAATAACCATTTTGTGTACTGTATCCTTTAAAATTTAGTCTTGTTAATCTTTAATGAAAAAAACAAACAAACAACGTAAATACATAATAAATACTTTGATAAAATTACATCCTTAATATTCCCTTTCCATTGATCTCCATGATCTGCTACAAACTACATCAAGAACAATGTGAAAATACTTAAATAAATCAGAATTAAAACTAATGTACATGCCATATAAAAGTCATTGGTAAATTATCGTTACTGCATGCCTATCGTCGCATTTTCCTAAATAAAAGTAAATATAATTAATAATCTGCTAATATATTGACTAAATCTTTAAACTTACTTTCTCAAGCTAGTTTCCTTTAAATTAGTAGGTTTAGCTTGTCGACGTGGTCTACCCTTAGGTCTACAAAATTTATAAATATTAAACAAACTAATCCTTTGGGTTATGGACAATAACTTACGAAATGGTAGCTGTTTCAATTAAAGTAGAGTCAGTCGATGTGGTAGAAGTTGAAGAAGTAGGACTTAGTGATTTCTTTCTCAGGACTGGACGGCTTATTCTCTTCAGTACCACTGAACACGACCTGATAGTTGCATTCCTGAGAAAGAAAATCAAACGCCAATGAATATTTACTGTTGTGACATACACAAGAATTTATTTAGTAATAAAAATTATTACTTGTAAGCATCGCTTCTGTCTAATAAGGGCTTTCTTGTCCTTTTGGCTCTCTTCGGTTCCGGGCTTGCTACCGACGGTGTCGATGAAAAAGGTATATCTTGCATAAACACCGTATCTGAAAGCTCCGCATTAGATGCATTTGTAGTGATTGCAGTTGCTTCAAGAATCGTTGACGAAGGTGGTATAGTGCCTGTGTCAACATTATCTATTGCTCGCTTTCTCGGTGGTCCTCTACGTCGTGTTATACATCCTTCAGTCAATGTATTGGAAATATCAGTTAGTGATCTTTCTGTCATGGTTCTGACCTCAGATACATTAAGGTTGTCTAGAACACTTGTATTGTTGAATGCAGATGTATTTGTTGGTAGTGGATAAACTGCAATATTAGGACGTCGGTGACGTTGGATGCTTTCCATTGTAATGTTTATATCCTTAAAAGAAATACAATTGTATGATGAAATATGAATATTTTTTAATTGGAAACTTACTGAAGTTTCAATATTTGTTGGTTCAGTCTCTTCAGCAATGGGATGAAGTCTACTTTGTACTTCTGTGTCATCATCATGATCCTCAGATTCTTCATCTGTATTCTGATTTTCTGCACTTTCCTCAGCTTCTGCAACTAAACTAAGATTGCTTACTTCTTCATCACTATTCTCACTGGCTTCTTCTTGTTCAACAACATCAGTTTCACTTGGCATTTCCTCTGCATTTGAGGATGGGTCTGAATCAGTAAATGATCCATATCTCAACCTTTCCAACTGTTCTTGAGATACACGAGGCAAATTTATAACTGGCTTCTGAATGGTGTAACCACTGACCATTGGTCTTACAACCCTTTGTTGAATGTTTGCTTTTGACTGAATAGAAGGAGACTGAATTTGTTTATCAATAGTTGTATCACTATTTGAGCTTGAATCAACTGAAAAATAATCTACTAGATATATCATTATACATTTTATTGTATATCCATAATTGTTCTACTTACTTAACCCACTATACTTATAAATAAAATTAACTACATCATCTGAACACATTATAATCTTCTTATGTAAAGCTTTAATGTCCTCAATGCAACTGGCATTCTGTCTTTTGTATGCATTCAATTGCAATGATTGCTGATTTATAGTAGTAACCAGACTCTTATGATCCTCTACATATTTTCCTAATTGGATTGTCTTTTTTTTATTATCATCAGCAAGTTCTAAATTAAGTGCTCGCAGAGCTTCAATTGAAGCTTGATTTGAATTATTTACTTCAGACTTGCCATCATCTAAAAAAGAACGCGAATTATGATAAGTCAAATTTTAATATAAATCGTGTAAGTGTATGAAATTTATATATAAAGATAGATATTTAAACATCTATCCTCATATATAAATGAAAGACAGACTTGCGTCTTTAAACTAACCTTGAATTTCCGTATCTGCCATAGAGATGTTTCCAATATTTTCCTGAGTCTTGGATTCTTTGCTTTTTTTGCCTTTCGAATTTTTCATGTTATTAACAGTCAAAACTGTGGCACCCACGAATATATAACAAATTACAATTTGGCGGATATAACTTAAGGGTGGCGGGAACCGGGGAGAAAACCGTTGGAACAACAGTAAAACGCCGTAGACACAACATTGGTTGCTGATGTTAAATCTCATTGGCCGGCGCTGATATCGCTGCGTCATTCAATTTCAAAACTTTTAGAATTTGTTTTTAATTTATCTGTGAATTTTGCATAGTTCAATGACATTATTGTATTGCATCTACTGACCCTAACTACCAAAAACTAGTTATATTAGATATTTCTTTTTACTTTATTCTATTAACGATGTTTTATACCGTTTTGTATAAATTAACATATGACGTTCTAGAACAATTCAAGATAAACAATTGACTTGTTAATGCACAACCTACTCTACGTGTATGATAGAAAGCTACATTGCTCTTTTTTGAGATACTATTAAACTTATTATTTTACCATCTATTTTGCTTAATTTTAGAAACTTTGTAATGTTGCCATTCGTGACTATCTTGCCATTCATATTATCTACACTTTTGTCTCCAGATATCCAGATAAAACATAATATTTAAGAGATTGCAATCACTAAGAAATAATTGAATCAATACATTCTCGCGTGCAATGATCAAGGTGGGATGTTCAATCGTAATTAACATTAGCATTCTCAATTGGTCACATACTTTATATCTAATTTGATAATCAGAATGTGTGACTATCACACCGCTAAACAACAGCCAGAGTTTAACCTTCGGCTCTTTTATGAAATATCGATTAATTTGAACAATTTTTATTAGATAAGAAAGCAAAGACTACAGCGGCGAATTTTGCTATCCGAACTTATTACTTGGCTATATTTTGTCCGGTTTTAGTCTAATTACTCCAAATAATCGAAATTTGGATATAACAGAATTAAACAAAATGTGCGCTAAGGCTTCTTTAGTAGTTGCAATTCTTGCTATTGCTAATGCATGCACTTCTGCTGAAAACTATGAAGCAAATTATGACGATTGTAAAATGAATGGAAAGTGGTTCATTATGGAGTTCTATGGTCCTGAAATTCTGGACAACGTTGGTGCAAAAGTGGTTGCAGTTTTTCCAACCGTTGGAATTAAAGGTAAAAACGCTTTATTTTGGTTCCTAACTATTTTATATTACTATATTATATTGTGTTATTGCAGAATTTAGCGCGGAAAGTTCCAAATACTTGACGATGAAATACAATCCAACTACAAACGAGGTCAGCGTTGAAACAACAAAAGACTTTGAAAAGTACGAAGAGGAAGTTGTCGGGAATGCTATACAGTTAGGCATGAATGTGACGTGCTACAATGGAGAAAAAGTTACAAAGCATGTAAGTCAAAACAATGTTTATTGAGAAGATGTGTTATTACAAAATATTATTTGAATGATTTCACAGCCTTATATTCAAAAGATTAAGGATCTTAACACTTATGCACCAAAATGGAATTCTCAAGAATACATCTTTGATTTCTACGGTAGCATTCGTCAAAATTCTATAGTATCCAATATTATAGATCTTTCAGTCATCGATTTCGATTGCTCCCCAGACAAATTGTCTTTTGCTATCCAGGATTCTGATACCTCCTCCAAAGATTTTTATATAGGTGCTAGTGAAATGATTGGGAAAGCAACCAAAGTGCATTTGAAAGCTAATCAAGATATTCACCCACCTTTTGAAAAAACCTACGTCATGATCGTTCAGGTAATACATTTTATGTTATCTGATTGAAACAAATTTTCATTGGATTTTGTAATTCAATAGGACCGTGCGTACCAGCCAGACAACAAACAAGCTACAGCAAAAATCACCATCCGTCTTCATGAAGACAACACTAAAATTGAGTTTACTAAGAATGAGTACACCTTCAATGTTAATAATAATGAACTGGAGACATCCGATGAAATTCAATTGACGGATGGATTTGATCATGACACTACAGTGTCTATTGAAGAATCCGAATACTCAAAGTTTTTTGACGTTAACTTAAATTATTTGAGCGGACATGTTTCACTTGTTTTAAAGGAAAATTTGCCAGCTGCACCTACAACTTATGCACTGAGAGACTTTAGATTAACATTGAAGGTAACTCGGCATAATAAGGTTACTACCACTATGGTGAGTGTAAAATCCGACAAGGACCTCGAACTGCAATGTCTTGTTCCTGGAGTTAATATCAATGAGAAGCAATTTACGAATCCAATTGACATTAAAGATATACATAATGGGGAGGTGTACAAGATTGAAAATATCACAAATGTTGAATCATTTGCATGCGAAAACGAAACTTATTTGAAGTGTTCATTCAATAAAGAGAAGAGGGAGTTGACTATTAAAACAACAGAGGAGTACAAGAAGTATGAAGACAACGAGATAGAAAGTACTATTTCAATGAGATGGATCATCCATTGTCCATATAACCATATTAAGAATTTGGTAATATTCATTGATTTTTTCAAATATTTCATATCTAATAGCTCAATTGCAAACAATTACAGACTTTTAAACAAAACATCATTGACACCAACAATCATATCCCAGAATTTAACAGTCCAAAGTACATATTTACCCTCTACAACGGAATCCCAGAAAACTACCACTTGAACTCTATTGTCGACATGACCATCACTGAGAAAGATTTAACCACCTCTGGCATATCAATAAAACTTAAAGATAACGACTACTTCAAGGTAGTAAGCAGACAAATAACAGACAAAGAATGGAATGCGGAAATTACCAGCAAGACAGCTCTTACTGCACCCTTAATCAAAACCCTTACATTGGTTGCCAGCGATGGTAGAAACATCACTGAAGCTCAGCTGATAATTGAGATCCTGACTGACTCTACAAACAAACCCAGTTTCTCCAAAAATTACTACTACTTAAAATTCCTCAATCAAAAGGAAGGAACATTGCAAGCTTTCTCTGAGTCATACGAATTACCAACCTTGATGAACGGAATGGACAAAGAAACTCACGTTGAGATTATTGATAATGGTATGGAGTGGACTAAGTTGATATAAGCTGCAAACATACTAATCTATTAGTATCTAATTTCCAGATTTTGTTAATAAATTCATCGTTAATATCAATCCACTTACCAGACAGCTAGAACTCAAGATGGTGCAGGATGTTGTGTTATGCGAAAATTGCAAATCCGTTCAATTTTCAATTAGGGCAACCTGGAGATGTTTGACCGCAGAGACTATGGTTACTGTTTCCTTGGATAATGATTTTGACCCACCTTTGAAGCCAACAACTCAGGCATCTGTCACTAAACCAGGCGGAAGTGAAAAACCTACTAAGAAACCTCCTACTAACGCAGAGGATATCTTTGAACTTGACGGATATGACGTTTTTATGTTCTCCTCCTTAATGGGCATTATTATCATGATCATTACTGCTTTAGTTGCTATCAGCGCGATGATCTTCATTACGTTGAGACGATTTATTCTTGTGCCTAATGCATTATCATGCAAAGCATAATTACTTTCAAATGAATTGAAATAAACGCAAACAATATTGTAACAATGTATAATATGTTGATAATAATAAAAATCAATTTTTACTATGAAACGAAACGAGTATAATCTTACTTTTGTTCATACCTCATAGACATTTTTTAATGACCATATGGTTATCCTAGTAGGATGGATTAGTTTTGATTAATTAGCACAAATTTTATTACTTTTTTAACATAAATTGGTATTTCGTTGTACATGCATAAGAGCAATTTACATTCCAACTATCTACATTCTTTGTTAGTTAGAGTCAGTTAATTTCCAAATATTTATCACAAAAATTACGAACTCATAATCCAAACTCTAAGCGATACTCCATAGGTACAATTACCCTCTCAAGATACGAGTGTACGTGAGCAGATAAAATCAAGTATTGACAATGTTGCAAAAGTTACCACGTCAAATTCATTTCAAGTGAATTATCGTCCAATATTTGCAGCAAACTAGGTGCTCTCTCTGCAGTCTGCAGACGGCATCCAACATGGCGTGTGACAAATTGCTATTCCTTTGTGCTATCATTGCTTACGCCAATGCGCTAGGTTTTTCCAGAAGAGATAACTGTAACATTGGATTAAACTTTACATCGACTTTTATTTCAATGGATTTTATTAATGAAGCTAAAAATGACAACGCTTATGCTGAGGTCTTTTTCGAAAAAGAACTTCCTTCTAAAGTAACTGGTCAGTATACTTAATTTTTGAATTTATGAAGTACTTAGTACTTTTCATTTTATTTAGACTGGTCTATCTATTCGAGGAATTCTTACATGAAAGTAGAAGTAAATAAGCACCAGCTGACAGTAACACCTTCGAAAAATTTTGTTAACTTAGAATTTGAACAAACTTGGTTTGATTCTGACCCTTTCACACTTGATGCCAGTATTACGTTAAGATGTGGGGATGGATGGGATGACAATACTGAATTTGTAAGTTAAAAAATTCTCATATTAATTCTACTTTTCCTTATCACATGTTTTTATTTCCAAGACATTTATTCAGCCAATCATCGATGTCAATGAGCATACTCCAGCCTTCAATAGAAAAGAATATAACTTTCGTTTTGGAATGCCCATCAAACAAGGTGCAGATCTTACCGGATTTATGGACATCTATGCAGTTGATATTGATTTCACTAATACAAAGCTTGAGTTTTCAATCGAAAACAATGAAAATTTTGAGATTTCCTATCAAAAATCTGACAGAAAAAAGAAGATCCATTATCCTACATTGAAGACTAAGAAGGCCCTTGGACCTGGTAACTATACCACCAAGATTTTTGCCATGGTAAAACAATTTCTAAATATTTAGGCCACATTTAAGAGTAATTTATGTTTTTCGTTTAAATCTTAGGACGAGGGTAAACCTGCTCTTATAGGAGAAGCTACCATCAAACTCATCGTTGATTAAATGCTCTTCATAATTTCTATTTCAACAGTTTGCAATTACTTAAATTGATGTAGAAAAATAAAATATTAGCTAATTAAATAGAATCCCATATGAGTCCAATCCTCAGGTTGTGCATGAAGTGACTGCTTAAAACAACCTAACGGATTGTTTACGCCGTGTGGGTGGGTATTCCACAAATATAGAATGTGTGAGTCGAGCGAATTCTTCACGGGGTGCAACTCCGATGTTAAATCACATCAAAAATGTCAACACTCTGCGCGGCTCATCTCGGTATGCCTCATCTCAGTGGGAGAGTCAAACACGTGGCATCTGTGGGGATTCCATCACAACGTGTGTCTAGCGCGTGTCTGCCTTACCCCTCACCCTCAATTAGCAAATTCGTAACCCCTCGTCGCCAGTAATGACAATGCATATGTCTGCGCAGTAATGGTATGCTATAGATTCGGAACTCTTGCTAGTATCCTGTTCTGATGGTATTTCCTCATATTGCCCACATGTGGCGATGCGCTACGCATCGCCTTCGCCCTCTGCACCACAGCGACGGCCAAAGGGCAGGTGACATATCCTCCAGCGATATTTATAATCACTGCTGCGGCACGCCACGTCGAATCGATTCCTGGCGCAGTTTGCAATGTGCGCCGGTTAATTACCTGCGGCACACGTCGCGACCGAAAGAACGGAACGCAGCTGCGGCACGCATATTTAGACCAGCGGTTGTGGATGCGGTGTGGTCGCGCCGCGTCCAGAAATAGCTGCCGCGGGACTCTGGAGCGCCGCACCGCTCGCGCTTTCTGAACATCCACCGCGCATATCGGAGAAATGTTTATTTTCGATTTGTACAAGCTACTCCAGCGGCTGTATGAAGAAAGGAACTACTGCCGATTTGAAGATGTAAACATCCGGGTTGTTGCTCGTGTTTTGTCCACCATCTTTTTTCCGCTAGCTATCACTGTGATCACAAACATTCGACATACAGACATCCTCCAATGGCTCCAGTCGTTGTACAGTTTCAACTGGTAACGACAGCATTCAATTTCAAATTTATTGGGGAATTGACTTAAGTTACTCACTACCGATGTACTTGGGTTTCTGTCAAAGTATGAACCATTGTAGAGCGGATGTAGCCCAAAATAGCACCGCTATTAATAAACTATGGCGATGCAAGTGTTCGCCTGGAGCTGGAATACTCTCTCACCTTTTCAAATGCACATTGCGTACTCGTAAATCGAATTTGATATCGACACTAAACACATTTCGACCGTAAATCATGCAATAAACCTCAAGCCAGTTGGATGGAAGACAAAAAAAAACCTAGTTAATAATAAATGGGCTTTAATCTAAATTGGTGACATCTGAATGAAAGTATAAAGAAATGTGATAATTTCCGCTGAATGTGAGTCAGTGGCCGCGAGAAATCTTGTGAAACATTAGGCTAGGTGCAGCAAGAGGTGGTTGATGGCCCGCGGCCAAAAAGGCGCGTCGCGACGCATTCCTGTCCCATCCAGAATTAGCATCGCGGCGCGTCGTGAGTAACCACGTAAGCATTCATTCACTGGCCCGTGATTGGCGATTCTGTCGTCGCTCTGGATTTCAAATCATTACCATCCGCCACCGGCAAATCTTGGGCACTTGTGGCCAATCGCCCAACGTGTAACTTTTATGTAGCATTGTCGTCATGTGGTGGTAGATTAGCGTAAAAAATAAGCGGCGCAAGCCGCGCGGGAGGGCCAATGGAACGTCGACGATGCTGGGCCCTTCGTTGCATTCAAGGGAGTACTGCACACATGTAAATACGAGCGTATGGTGTGTACATATAACATGCCGTAAACATCTTGGCACACGTTCAGATTGCGTAAATATAGAACGCGGACCACGTTTTCTCGAACCAGTGCCTTCGTTCATCGCCAGTTTGTTTCAAAACGTTGTCCCGATCGCACCCTCCAGGTCCACTACTCCCGGTAACAACCTGAATTAAGAAGTTGTCTACTGCACAAGTTGTCTTGCAAAGTGTTACCAGCAGGGCCAATATTTTAAGTTTTCGCATGTAGTGAGTAAATTCCGCGAGTGAAAAATGTGGTAAAAATGCCGCGTGCCTTTCTAATCACACATCGAAGATACAACGAAGGGATGGATACCAGAGGTACTTTTTAATCAAAACTAATAGGGTAGCAACAAAAGGGAAATGACTACAATTTGAATATTTGAATCACCGCTGTCAATTCGATCTTTGTCACGAGTTATTTCAAGGCGCGATGTACTTGTCGGTGTCGGCGTCTGTAAATTTGGCTACTTGTTGCGAATTGGCACGCTGCCGAACCCACCTTACGGTGTCCACTCGTCGAATGGTTTTTACGCGGCGGAAAAGCGCATACGCATTCTCGATAAAAATAAATCCAATCAACAAGTCGGGTTTCTCGATTGCACAAAGGTCGTTTTCTCGCCGGACAACAGCGGTCCGTATTCGTACGTAATATTAACATGGCGTCTCTTCCAGGATCGAGCCCAACACTCAGTAGCAATACAGATACCATGCACTCGGAAAGTAGTTCAGAATGCCCAGACGAGTTGTACAATCTCACAAAACTTGCGGAAGTCAGTTTAGCCGCTGCCGCCGGGAAAATCTTCCAGGGCCGCCATTTGTCCGTCCATTCGAGAAGTCCTGATGACATCATGACTTATACGCATAAACTTTTTGATAAATCGTCAAGAACACCAAGATCACATATCATCACTGTAAGTTTTTCAAATTTATCTATCATTTTTTGCATTGTTTAAACAATCGAATTCTGTTCGACGTCCAGAATGACTCCATAGTAGTCACACCCAATGACTGCACCGAAAGATTAGTAGATGTCAGCACCCAGAACGACGGTAGTGAGCATGAATGTGCAGAATGCGGCAAGCGATACAGCACCTCAAGTAATCTGGCACGCCATAGACAAACTCACCGATCACCGGCGGATAAAAAAGCTCGCCGATGTCCCCATTGTGACAAGCTATATGTCAGCATGCCCGCATATTCTATGCATGTTCGTACCCACAACCAAGGATGCAAATGTCAATACTGCGGAAAATGTTTCTCAAGACCGTGGCTGCTCCAGGGCCACATTCGTACTCATACTGGTGAGAAACCCTTCAAATGCCCAATCTGCTCCAAAGCATTTGCGGACAAGTCCAATCTTCGGGCCCACGTCCAAACCCACTCCAACACTAAGCCCCATGTGTGTGGAAGATGTGGTAAAGCTTTTGCTCTAAAATCCTACCTGTATAAACACGAGGAATCTTCTTGTATGCGAATTAATGGATCAACCGGTGTTGGTGGAATCATTCCTAATACAGGTGGGAAGCAAACCAGAGAATCCACTCCGGAAAAGTCAATTTCATCATCACCAACGCCTGTTATCGTCACGATGAACTCCGTAATTCGCAGCGGAGCTGGTCTCTATCGTTCCACAGTCATCAGCCCCAACCCAGAAAGACTGCTGCTAGCCCAGGTGGAACATCCGTCCGTCATTTTAAACACATCCCACCTCCATCGCCATGTCCAAGAGCAACCAGTGGACTTTTCCGATAAGTCCGCTAAACGCAACTTTGCTCTGAGTTTGGCCATTGCGGTCTAACCGTATTCACTATAGTATTAGGGACCAAACCGAATATCAAATCTCATTAGTTTCACTATTTCCCAGTGTGAAGTCAAGATAAACAAGATAGTTTTAAGTTAGAATAGTGTATGCTGGTCGTTAAGGTGCTGTTAATTTAAGTATAGCAAGCAGACTGCTTTTAAATGTTTTTTCTTTGACTTGAAGACGAGAGTGCTACTAGTCAAAAATATGCACACTCCGCAGAATTTGACAATTCGTTAGATGCGCTCCGTGTGCATAGCTTAAGTGTATATCGTGTAGTATGTATTTATATATTGTTTGAAATGTTTGCTTACTCTGTCGCTGTTTTTGGTGTCTTCTGCCCAACTGGCCGGCGCCGTGCAATATGACGCGATCGCGAGCACGTCCCATCCGTACTCATTCCACGTGCTCCCTCGTTAGATGATACTAGTTAGTTGTAAGCAACATGTACATATTTCTCATTCCTAGTAGATTAAGCGTAACCTACTCATCATTTTGCAGTAAAGTGTAACAAATAGTCGTGTCTTTTGGTAGCAATAATAAATAACTTGGTGGATATAGAGCGCGCAAGCTATCCCATGTATGATCTTAAAATAATTAAGCTTACAATTTAAGACGCACTATGTTGATAGTATCTATGTATTTGTATAAGCACATTTTCTACATTATTATTACATTGATTTGAAAGATGTTCTATGCGTGTATAGTTTACGTATTCCCTGCATGTGTCGGAAATGTGGGTGGTTGGGCCAGCCACTCCAATCGCAGTAGGCATCAAAATACCGCAAAATGAATGAAGTAATTGATTTGCCATAGTTATTAATCTTCCATCGCCTAGTTGAACGTGTTTCAATGTAAATGGGTCAAACGCAACTTTGAATGGAAAGAGGGGATCTGGAGACAATTTATGTCAGGGGTCAAATTTGTAGCCGATGCCATTCAATTCTCGCTTGAGCATCGAGAACGGTCCAGAGGCGAATAGTTGTGCATCAATGGCTGGCAGCACGGTGCTCACTCGTTTGCTTGGTGTCTGGTTGCAAGTGGCGCTGATCGCAAAATCACCTTCTAGGGCATCAGGACTACCTCAACCTGCACGGAACGCTGTAAGTACTGCCATGAAGGTGCAACCTGCACGTTCCTTTCGTCAACAGCAATTCTCATCAAAGTTTAGTTTTGAAATTAGAGTTTCTGATATCGTTATCGCGATGCAATGCTGTTAAATTATTATGGGTCAAAAGATCTCGCACGCCAACTATATGTTTGCCACCATGACACTATCTTGTTTTAGGACTTAGCGGAAGACAGCAATGATACTGAGTTTCGGCCTAATTCAATGGGGATATCAAAAGTGATCGATTTAAATACGGTACGCAAAATAATCAAACAATCGCTGTAAATTATAATTTCTTTATGTTAATTGAACATTCGCCTTACAGGGAACAATTGCTTACAAAGACCATATACTAAAATCATGTTTCATTGAAAAAATCACTAGCTCATATCCATGGGAAAAAGATCGTATGTTAATAATCTACCCTAGATTATTAACCAACGAACAAGTTGTCATCATTGGCGGCAAAATTGTTTCAAATTTCTGCTTCGGCTGGCCCTCGAGAATTTTAAGATCACCTAATAATTTAGAAGTACGAAGTAAACGATCAAACAACCAATATTATTTTGTGGGGCGTAAAGCAAGAGGTCAAACGCAGAGTCAATATTTGCAGTTTGGAAATGGCGAGAGTCCAGGGCGAGCAGAAGCGGAAGCATCTAGGGTGGGAAGTAAAGCAACCGTTTGTAAGTTTAATTATGATTTACCTAGTATTATAAATACTATTATAAATTATAATAATTTTTTAATAGTTGGATCGAGAGGAATGGGACAAGCACAAAGTCAAAGTGACCCTTTTAGTTGTGCCGATTGTTATGGCTTTGGAGGCACAGGAGGTTCAGGAACACAACAAATAGATACTTTTGGACCGGGATCAATAACAGCAGGAAGACAATTGGATGCATCCGGTCGTCCTTTAGTAAGCAGAACAGGAAGTACAGATGATGGTAGACAGGGGCATATTTCGGTGGCTCAACAACCAGGCATTTATTTGCCAGGTCAAATAGTACAAAAACCTGATGGCAGAGTAATATATCCTGGAGCTACAGGACAAACTGGTGGTGAGTTACCCGGACCAAGTTCAACACAACCTGCCGCTGGACAAACCGGTAGAATTCAAGAAAGACCCGGTACAGGAACATATTTATCCCCTGGACAAGCTGGTGGTGTCGGAGATGGTACTGATTTATTATATCCTGGCGGTCAAGCTCCAGGTCAAAATGGTAGACATGGGCAGGTTGCAGGTTCGCTTCAAACATACCCTGGGCAAACCGGAATTGGATCAAGTGCATTCGTTACTCCAGGACATAAACCAGGGCTATCCCAAATACATCCTGGTCCACTAAGTAGTATAGAAGGTCCTACTACTGGAACAACTTTTATATCTGGACAAGGACCGGGTTTACAACAAACATATCCTGGCCAAATAGGTGGTATTCAGACAACTACACGTGGACAAAGCCCAGGAGCCATTCAACAACATCCAGACCAACAAGAAGGTACTTTTCTGCCTGGATTAAAACCTAGTTCTCAAGAACAATATCCGGGCCATGCAGGTCTATATGGTGGAGTGCAAAGCCCTTCAGGAAGTATTTTTATACCTGGACAAAGACCAGATTTACAGCAACAGGGTGCTAAAGATACTTTTACACCTGGACAAAAACCAGGATCATTACAAATACGCCCGGATCAAACGAGTGGTACTCAACAATTATACCCTGGACAAATAGAAAATATACAGACAGCAGGTGGGCAAACTATTATACCTGACCATGGCCCCGGAAGTATAATTACTTCACCGACAGGACCGCAGCACACACGTCCTGCTGTTCAAATTTATGATCATGATGGTCTTCAAAGACCTAGTGGGCGCCCAGTTCATCCAGAAGATATTCGTACAGTACCTGTTGGGCAAGAAACACATGGTTCTATTTCCACCAAACCTGGAGAAACAACTTATTTTATTCCTGGGGGTATTCGACCAAGACCTGGAGATGGTACATTTGCGTATTATCCATCAACAAGTCCGCCAAACGGTCGGTTACCTTCTGGCGTAAGCACACAAGACGGAAGTTTTCAGGGACAAGTTGCTGGGCAATATCGGCCTGCTAGTGGACTAGGTGGAGATTTTTCTGGCACTTTTGAAGGAACATACCACCGACATGGGGATACGACACAACAAACTTATCCTGGAGCAAGCGGTGCACAAATAGATTTGTCAGGAAGTCCAATTGGACAATCGCCACAAGGACCACCAGCTGCTGGTAGCCAAACGGGACAAGGAACATACCTTCACGGCCAAGCACAAAGTCCATCCGGCAGTCAGCTATGGACAGAACAATCTGGACAAGAAATTCGGCCAGGAACACAAATTTCGGATCATATAATTTATCAACCCGGAACAGGTGCAATTAGCGACACAAGCCAAACTGGATATCAACATGGTTCGGGACAAACAACAATAGAACAATTTCCAGGCCAGTTAAGTCAACAACCAGGTCATGGACAAATATCTACAAGTGGACAATATCCTGATAGTGTCAGCAGACAACCTCAACGTGTAGGTGGTGGGGGAGCAGTACCTGGACAAAAAATTACTACTAGTCATTACCCAGAACAACCAGGATATCAACCAGGAAAATATCCCATTGGTAGCGTTGGCCAAACAGGATATGAACAGACTGAAGGGCTATCCCCAGGATCTTCTACTCTAGATCAATTTTCCGGGCAACCAGGAACTGGCTTCATTCCAACTCAGCAGCCAAGTGGTGGACGCTATCCTAGTCAACCAGGATATCAACAAGAGATTTCAAGCAGGCCACAATATCCAGGAACAAGTGCAGTACTTTTACCAGGTCAACAACAAGGCGGCGCTGGTGGACCACAGCCGGGATACCAACAAGAAACATCAATAGGTCCACAATATACTCGTACAGGCACTGGATTTTTGCCAGGGCATCAACCAAGCCAACCGGGATACCAACATGGAATATCTACAGGTCCTCAATATTCTGGTACAAGTCAACAACAAAGTGGAACAATAGGACAGTATCCAGGTCAACCAGGTTATCAACAAGCCTCAACGGGACCTCAATACTCTGGATCTGGACTTACACCAGGACAATATCCAGGCGGTGCTGCTCCAGGACAAATACAATACCCAGGTGCGCAACAAGTGGGATATCAACAACATCTGGGTCAACCAATTGAAACTCCAGGCGAAATTGGTCAATATGGACAAAGTGGACAAACATTCACTGGGGGACAAGTAGGCGCAGGGAGTCCAGGTACTTCACAAATTGGTCAATATGTTATTCCTGGATCTGGCCAAATAGGCCAAGCTCAGTTCGGTCAAGGAGGAGCAGGAGATGATTCTGATACACAAGCGCAAAGTTCAATCCAACGAGCAGATAATGAAACACAAGCTAGCGCTTCTTCTTCTGGTAGATACCAAGGAGGTACTGCACAATCTCAAGTATCAGGATCTTATGCAGGTACAGGATCGTTTAGTGCATCCGCCGGAACAAATGATGGTGTACGTGGTGCTCAAACACAAGTATCCGGTAATTCAGAAGGCACTTTAAGTTCTTCACAAGGTACTGGAGGTCGCGCTAAATCTCAAGCGCAAGTACAACTTTCTGCCGATACTGGTGATACGCAATCTAGTGCCCAAACTGGCGGCCTTAACCATGGGACCAACACACAAGTTGAATCGGGAATTAAAGGAGGAATGGCAGACGCCCAAGCAAATGGTCCCGGAAGTACATCATCGCAAGCCCAAATAGGTTTTGTACCCTACGACGCTGCAAACAACGATGATGACCCTGAAAACCCACATAACGGAGGTGGGACTGCAAGCGCATCTAGTGGAACGCACGCAGGAAAATCACAGGTGCAAATTAATGGTAAATATGCATTTGGCATCCGCTATACGGGACAAGCACAAGCATCATCCGCTAACGCAGGATATACTGCTGAAAATATCAATTTACCAACAATGAAACCAATTGATTTCTCTCAGGCGCCACAAGTAAAACCAGGAAAGCAAGAAAAAATAAATGTAAGACAAATTGACGATCCGGATAATCCAAGTTTGATTAAAATAATAACTTCCTCAACCACACCAAATCCAGATGAAGAAGAAGACGATTATGAGTATGACGATCCAGATCCACCATCATCTCAACAAAACCTATTGCAACAAGCAAGAACTAGAAGTTTAATGCGTGATGCATTAGACCCACTCGAAGATATTGAAGAACACGAAGTCCCAGTCCGGGGCCAACTAAAACATGGTGATATTATCCAAACTGGTCAATTCATTCCTGGCAGTCCAGGATATAAAATCCCTGAAGGTTTCCGCGGTCGCGTCACTGAAGGTTCAGATCATCTTAGTGTAGATAAAAGAATCATTTACGCAGCTGGCGCTAATGCAAATAGACGAGGATACCATGAAGGCTATGGCTCTGGATATTTCTATCAACCCAGATACTCGCCCCTTCAATACGGATTCAAATCATCAGCACAACCAAAAAATTTCGTATCGATGACAAAATCAGAAACAGGGTCACGCAACATCGCCACGGGGAAGAAGACACCGTCATCTACATACTACACTCAATCATCCACATGTGGCTACTTTACCAATACCTGTGTTTACAGCAACGGGCGGAAGATATGTCTACCAAAACCGAAGGCCAACCCAGATGGTACGCCCATAATATGCAGAAACTAAATGATTGATAAATACGCAACAATGACTCCGACCTATTAATACATCACTGCCAGACGTATTATAAAAGTAATTTAATTATATTTTCATATTCCTTATCGTTTTTCTATTGATATGCGACGAGTAAGAATACTTGGTAGTTGTTAGTTTACTCATATTAAACTCGTTTGAAAAAAACACTGGGTGCACGGTTATTTATTAAATTCAGTCACGACTTTTGTAATGGAGTGACGATAAATAATTACAATGTGAAAGTACGGCCTTCCTTTTATCCCGTTCTTACACGATTATTTAAGCAAATGTAATGAAGCGATTTTATTATTCGCTAAAGGCGAAGTGTCATGATGGGTTTGAACATTATGGTTTTGCTGACTTTAATCAGTAGTGTTTTAAACATTAAAGGACAAAATGTAGTGGACAAAATTGAAGTAAGAAACTGAAGTACAGAAGAAAACAAATTAATAATCTGCATCATATTTCAGAGTATTGAAGGTAAAACAGATTTCAATCCAAATGTAATCCAAGCAAGGATGTACGACTATTTAACGGTAAATATTAAACAACAAACAAAGCAAATTGTAAAGCGCCCTATTACTTTCAGAGTACAATCGCCTATAAAGACAAATCCACTAAGAAATGCTATATTGCCAGAATGCAGAAACATATCCCAGCGCCATTGTATATCTCTAATTCAAAAAGCGATCCTAAAGAAGTAGAAATTTTAGCAGGGCGTGGGATTGCTAAATTTTGCACTGGAATGGATGTATACAAACTCCTCGTACAAATTAAATAAAGCTGAAGTGAACATATCAGCACACACGCCATATTACAAAAATCAGTCCTTTTATTTTCTATCATACAATGCATCATAATAGTCTTAATAGTCTCAGTGAACTCTCAATTAGTTTTGGGTTAGATAAATTATACGTACCTCACAGTAATCACAAGTACAATCTAAAAGTTGCTAACTTCCTCGTCGCTCATCGTTGTCGAGGAAACGTTCCGAAGACCGGTGCTGCTGCTAGAGTTACGCAATCTATAACACGCGGAGCAAAATAAAACAAGTCGTTAAATTAATACTAAAAGAAACACAAGAAGCAAATAAGCAACCACAACCATATTAACTTACACAATCCTCGAGAGTTGCCATCTCTTCACCGCCGTCTTCGTTATTTAGTATGTCGTCGCTAGATAAAGGAATGAAAGAACCGCATGGTAAGTTATGAGACAAGCCCCCAAACCAAATTATTTAAAAAAACAATCATGTTACTCAAAAGCAGTCTACAATATCATTACTGTTAAGTTAGATTTATCCTAGAATAAAGCCTCCAGAAATACCTGATTAAATAATTTGTAACTCAAAACCTATTTTATTATTATATTGTTCTTACCTGGAATTTAAATGCTGCAGCTGCACATGACAATTATCAACCTGCTCTTGCAATTCGTCATTAGTTCGTTGTAACTTGCGCATTGCATTCGCCGATGCGTCAATTTCATCCTCCGCAAGTGCTAGATCTCTTTTAAGTTCTTCAACCCTCGCACGTAACTTCTTCACGTCATTTTCGTATTGTTCTGCTCGTCGTGCTGCATGTGCATTCTCCGTGATTCTCTCCTGCAGGAGTTTCTTTAGTTTGCTCTGTGCATGTTTCAATTCAACTATTTCCTTATTGCGTTCCACTAGTTCTGATTGGAGATGCCGAAAATCTGTATCTGAATTTACCATTGGTCGACCTTTCCGCTCAATTCGTTCTTGCACATCACGCAATTCAGTACGGAGCTTCTTATTCTCACGTTCTAGTGTCAACTTCTCCGTTTCAAGACGTTCACGTTTACCCCATTCCGCTGCATTCTCGGCTTGTAAGCGCTCTAACTATATCGTATAATTCAATCAATTGTCATAAATGTTACATAGTAAAATGTTTATACCTCAGCTCGTAGATCATTGATACGTCGGTCCATACCGTCTCGTGTGTTGGTTTCATCTTGTAAATCACATTTTAACAAACGGAGTTCTTCTTGATGCTGATCCTGCATTGTAAGCATTTCACGTACTACTTCCTGTCGTGCTTCGCGACACTCTTCTAGCTTTTCTTTGAGATCTTGCACTTCACTTCCCAGTTTCTCTAAATTGTGATGCATTTGCGTTTTGTCACTAAAATAAGTGCATATTTGGTTAGTTTACAATTGAAGTAACAAAATTCTACTTACTCCCTTTCACTTTGAAGTGTTTTATTTGTTTCATCTAATCTCAACTGCAACATGGACATCTTCTGCATCAAATACTCTTCATCATATTCATCAGAATGTGATTTGGAAGTCACTGAATTCTCATCATTATTAACTTCTGTCTGCTTGGGTACAGCTCCATGTAATACATATTCTTCAGCAACTATTGACCTATTTTTGTCATCACTTGTGCTATCACAATCAATACCATTCTCCCTAATTGTAGAACTAAACTCTTCACCTAGTGCCTCAAATATTTGAGTATCAAATTGCCCAGCATGCTTTAACAAAAGAATATGAATTCTTTCAATTTCTTTCTTCAGATGATCATTTTGCAGCTCAACTTCTTGCTTCTCTTTCTTGTAAACATTACTGTCTTTTAAAGCCATGTCCAACTTGGTTCTTAGCTGTTTAGTTTCATCGCGAGCTTTATTGCGCTCGTTGCGCACTTTACTCCACTTATCTCTCCAGTTTGCAGTGCAATCAGACCACCAGCGCATTGTTTTTTCCATTTGTGCAGCGCGAGCTCTGGCTTCCTCCAGTTCGCGTTTCCGCATATTCTGATACGACAATAGAAGATACGTTTTTTGAAAGCGATGCAACTATGAGTTATTAACGTGCAAATATGGGTAACTCACCTCGGTGGCTTCCCATTCTGCATCTGGGAATCGGGAGGATGCTAGGGAAGCTGTATCGTGTTCCCTAGCATGTCTTCGGGACGATGTCCCACTCGCTGAACTCTGAGCCATACTGATGAGGTTATTTTTTGATTTAACGCATTACCTTGCAGTCAGTGGTTCATGTACGGCACCTTTGATATAACTTAAGGCTGTTATTGCTGTATGTTACTTCATGTGATGCAGCACTCCCATACATTCCCGTTGCTCCCGTTCTTGTGTTTTGCAATTTTTATCGAGAAGATAACTTCTCAAGGCTGCCGTTTATCGCTCGAGTGGCGCTACAGAAACTCTCTTCGGAATTCTACGATGCTCCTCGTGAAATCTCGTTTTATGCGTCTTTCTCCAATCTGCTAACCTCAGAAACGCTGCAAAACCGCCAACATTTAGTTCGTTTGCGCGTGATGTGACCCTGTCTTTTGTCTTATTGGAAACAAATTAATATCTGCTCGTTGCGTGTTATTTAAATAACTTGGCATCATGTCTGATCCTCAACTAACAACTGGAGCTCTTTTGGTATGTTGTTACTTTATATATTCTACTTTGTTCATGTAACAAAATTCAAGTACAATATGATACATTTTGTTGTGCAATCCCAGCAAATAATGAATGGTAAAATATTGGATGATCCAATCGTACAAATCCTCGATAGCAAATTCATTGATTCGCAATCTCCGGAAAAGTCGCGATTTCGTGTCCTTCTGTCAGATGGCAAGTGGAAAGTCTCCTATGCCATGTACACAGTTCACCCAAATGATACCATTGCTATCAATGGAAGTATTCAAGAATATACTGTTATTAAGATGAAGAGATATGTAACAAGTATGATTCCAACAGCAAATAAGTCTGGAGATAAGTATGAAGGTCCAAATTTACCAGTTTTTTTTTGTTTTCTACAAATAATAATGTCTAGGAGTGTGCTGGTCATACTAGAAGTTGAAGTTGTTAAGGATGGTAAAGATGTTTCAAAACAAATTGGTCATCCTCAAGCTCTACCAAGTGATTTGTCTACTATCCCTGGGTACAATGAAAACAAACCAAGCAGTGGATCATCTGTTACAGCTGTGAGACGAATACAGGAATATGAGCCACCAGCAAAGAAACCTACTCATTCAGGAAATTCCTCATTGGATACCACCCTCAATGGAGATCTGGTCATGCCTATTAGTAGCCTGAGTCCTTATCAGAATAAATGGGTGATCAAAGCAAGAGTCACTAACAAAGGCCCAATTAGAACCTGGTCCAATTCTAAGGGTGATGGAAAATTATTCAGTTTTGATCTCTTGGATCAAACTGGTGAAATCCGCGCGACAGCTTTCAGGGATATGGTGGATAAGTATTATGATTTTCTACAGGTTGATAAGATTTATTATATTTCTAAGTGCCAGGTGAAAATGGCAAATAAGAAGTTTTCTTCTCTGAAGAATGATTACGAAATTACGCTCAGCGGTGAGTCTGTCGTTCAAGAGTGTAATGATGATGATGAAAATCTGCCTACAGTTCAATACAATTTTATTTCCATTGATAAAATTGCTGGAGTGGAACCCAACACAATGATTGGTAAGGAAAATATAGACAAGCTAGAGCTACATGTTCGAATAAAAAGGAAACTAATAAAAAAGTAAATTTTATTTGTCTAGATTTAATTGGTGTTTGCAAGCAAGTTGGGGATGTTCAGTCTCTTACAGCACGTTCAACCGGGCGGGAGTTGAAGAAGCGTGATGTTGTACTGGTAGACCAGAGCAAGTGCTCCATTTCATTAACATTGTGGGGCAATGATGCAGAAAATTTCAACGCTTCTAACGATATCATTGCCGTCAAAGGTGCGAGAATTACTGAATTTGGCGGTGGGAAAAGTGCTTCCGTACCAAATGGTGGTACTTACAAGCTGAATCCGGATGTCTCAGAGTCTTTTGCTCTACGTGGATGGTACGATAATGGTGGATGTAACGAGGAAACATCCAATTTGAGTACTAGAACTGGTGGCGGCGGTACACCAGCTGCTTGGATGTCTTTCAAGGAGGTATTGAATGCGAAGTTGGGCAGCAGCGAGAAGGGTGATTATTACATGAATACTGCTACTATTCTTCTTCTGCGCACTGAGAATTTACTTTACGAAGCGTGCGCTAATGAGGGATGTAACAAGAAGGTTGTTAACCTTGAAAATGGACGGTATCGATGTGAAAAGTGTAACGTTGAATCGCCTGAATTCAAGTACAGGTTGATTGGAAATGTAAGTGGTATAGTGGTAACAGAAAGGTAGACGCAATACGTGTTTATTTATAGATGAATCTTGGAGATTGGAGTGGAAACCAATGGTCGACCATTTTCAATCCGGATTGTGAGTTTATGTTTGGCGCAACAGCGCAAACACTCGGCGAGAGGGTGAGGGACGATCCACAATACATGCAACATTTGGCAAATGAAACCAATTTTAAACAGTTTCAATTTAAATTCCGCGTTAAGACAGAAACCTACAATGTAAGTATATTTCATTATCCCGGAGAATTAATAAATATTTATGTCTTCATAGGATGATTCACGTCTTCAAACTGTGGCTGTAAAGGTTGAGCCTGTCAACCACAAAACATACAATTCGCAACTTATCTCCCAAATTCAACAAATGATTAATTAAAGGGAATCAAATTACAATTATATATTTTTGGGCTTAACCCGACGGTGTATTGTTATTCTATACAGTTAAGGTACATTTGTAAGAAATAAAATTGCTTACTTTATTATTGCGTAATATTCGTCGGTACGTAGTCAATCGCGCCCAGTCGATATGCGCTAACATTCCTTTATTGATTATTTATTATCGATAGTTGCATTCGGTGATGAATTAATTATTTTCGTAGCCTGGGACGATATCAACGATGTGTTTCATTCAACAGGTAGATAGTTTGGGTTGCCTACCAGTGTAAATTAATTGAAATAACCTGGAGTCTACCTGTTGCCGGCCATCGCATCCGGTAAACGTGCGTCTTGTTTGCAGTTGCCCGGCGGGCGGGCGTTGAACTTGACTCACCTGTCCACCATTTATCGTCTTCAGCCGTCTAAAGCAAAGCTGCATGACTTTTCTTGGGCTAGTAACCTGCTTGCGCGCACGAATGATGCACCATTACGTGTCCCTACGTAGCATTACACGTACATGCAGTGCCATTCGGTTTTCCGTCCTCAGGTGATATGCGTAAATATTATCAACATATATTAATATTAAATGAAGACGCAGCCAGACAAGTAGGAAATTGCTGACAAATGTGTATATTCACGTTACCCACGCAAACAAATGAGTTCAGGTATTGTATTTATCAGCGCACGGTCGTATAACTTTTGATAACGGGAGTGCAGCGGACCCCTCAAATCGTAGGCAGTAATTGCGTGTTCTTCATTGGCGACAAGTACGATGACAATTAATAACAAACAGAAGAAAAGTGTGTTCGTGGCGTACGTGTGTTGGCTGTTTGGTGGCATTTTTGGACTGCACTTATTTTACCTGGAGCGTGATGTGCACGCTTTTCTTACCTGGAGCACATTTGGTGGTTACGCCATTGGATGGTTGGCTGACGTGACTAAAATTCCTAGATATGTGCGGGATTGCAATGAAGATGACGAGTTCATCAAAGACTTTGTATCGAAACTACAACGTAATAGAAAGGTAATACATGTTAATGTAGGCAGATCGCATGATACATTGAATTTAAATTGTAGCCACTCTTTTCAACAAGTCGATTTACCTCCGCCATCATGGTAGGATATCTTTGGGGACAATTAGTAATGCTCGCCACTCCAGTAGACGACGTATACGGAATCAACTGGTCCCATACTCATTGGTTAGTCCCACTTGCAGTAGGTTTCGGGGTCTGGACTGTGGGCAACATTGGACGCGAAAAGGGAACTCCTTGGATAGCCATTGCAGTGGCATACCTCGCCTACGCATTACGCTGGTATATTTTTGACGAGAGCATTTGGTTCTCAATTATGGTATTCTCCTCTGCCCTCGCTTTTGACACATTCAGCAAAGAATGGAGACGTACCCCACGTAAGTCCAAAGGAATCTGTAAACGGCTGAGTGTATTATTCTTCGCCGGAACTATCTATCTTGCCCTTTGGGGATCGTATCTCTACTTCAACGGAACAGTCACTGATTCAAATGGCGATGAAGTGCCAATCAGTGAGGCACTCCATCACTTTTTCACATCACCCTGGTGGACAGATCTTAAGAGGTCTTTATATGATATTTACGTTTATGCACAACACCATGGTTGGTATGAAATTTGGAAGCAGATTATAGACTTATCAGACGTGCAAGGTGAGCAAAATGCGTACAAGGTTTTGGATGTAAGTCCCACTGCTAGCCAGTCAGAGATTACCAGCGCTTGGAGGAAACTCAGCCGAGAGAATCATCCTGATAAGGTCAAGGAACCAGAACTACAACGCACGGCGCAAGAGCGGTTCATGGAAATCCAACAAGCCTATGAAATTCTGTCCAATATTAAAAGTAAGCGACGAAGAAAGAACAAACGCTCAATGGAATAATAATATCAGGCTCATAATCTTCCGTCCCACCCTCATAAATGACCTTTGGATATATTACATATATATTTTGTTATTAACATGTTTAGCACTGCTGTTGATCCTGACTTATAAATAGTACGGCTTGATATTATTTATTAAACGATAATAATTTAACTTACGTTAGGAAAAATATACATCGCAGTAATTTCGCGCATCATTTGGTATACTTAAGGAAATACGAAGATAGGTTGTAGTTTGGGAGGGATGTAGGCCATTCCGTATTTACACACACTCGTCCCTCTTGGCACTCATTTAATCTTCTTCAACATCTTTACAGTCGTGGGTTGTGTAACCGCAGAAGACGATTTACTGGAAGGTATTGGTAGACTGTAGTAATCACCGTTGCTGTCTCCATTTGCAAGGGTAATTTGAAGGCGGGGTACAGTAAGAGGGCGGATAAGGGATTTTACCACCGGTGGTACACTGGGGGCTCCTGGAAGCGCTGGTGAGCTAGCACACAATGCTGCTGTTGTTAACTGGGTGATAAGACGCACACTGTTAGCTTCTGCGTTGGCTGCTGTGGTTCCAGAAGAAGATGTGCGGAAGACTTTTTTGAGTTTACTGCGGATTCCGGTGGAGTGTTGGACTATTGAGGATGTTATTGGAACTTTCCATACGGTTGGAGCTCGTTCTTGTACAGTACCCCAGTTCCCGTAAGATGTGGTACGCTCAAGGAGTTTCTGTCTGGCATGTTTTTCGATCACGTCTGCACAGACGTAACGTCCGCAGAAACGGGCCCATTGATCAGCACGTAATTGCCGCCCATAATCTTTTAAAGTTGGATTGGCACCTGAAAAATATTTATTTAGTTGGTTTTGTTGAGTTTAATATAGTTCATTAACTACAGCAGTATGCATTACCTGCAAATAATAGCATCTTGGCACATTTGTATCGTCCCTGAAGGGCTGCTTTCATTAACGGAGTGAATCCCATATTATTTCTAGCATCCACATCAATGGTCTTGCATCGTGTGAGCATGCAATTAAGACATTCAGTCTGGCCTAAATTCGAACAACCAAAATCGATACACTCCGATTAAATTATCACAGAGTAAGTTATTGAATGTAGGTGACAATGTATTGATACCTGCTTGTGCGGCGAAGTGCAAGGGTGTGTTCCCCTCATTGTCAGCCTGGTTCGGATGCAAGTTGGGTAAGAGCAGAATACGTTCCAGCACATCCGGAGGACCGTTCGATGCCAAGTGGCTCAGAATTGTCTGCAATCCAATTGAAAACCACATCAAACTTGTCATGTAGGAGTAGGATTACTTTACAAAGTGAAAAGGGTGTTGAACAAGAAAACGTCCTGGACCTAAAAATTCCAGGAATTACCTTGAAAAAATGCAAAACTTTACAACTTTTAGCGTCGAAAGCTTAAAATAGGTACTTTCTATCGGCGCATTGAATTGTTTTCTCACATGGGGCGTACGTATACATCAATTTGCTCGGTTGACCTTTTCGGTGAGCGGCTGCGTCTCACACGTGCGACGTGCCCTGGACGCCTGCAATGCACGTCCAGTGTGCCTGGAGATCGCAACCCGTTGGGCTATAAATATAAAAATTCAAAATCGGGTATATTTAGCGGCTGTAGTTCAGAAGCGGACGTACGCTTTTGCATACTATCCATCAAGCCGCAACGCAAACCAGCAATCAACGCATTTGCGCGCGTCGGTGTTTTCGATTTGCTTATTTAACAGCGCAGGATAAGGTGACTTTTGATTCGCACCAGAACAGCAGTAACACTATCAATCATCGTGTTAAGTGGTTTGATTCAAGCTTTATGTTTTTGGTTGCCGAGTGTTTAGAAGGCGGAGGATGAAAATGCGTTTGACACGTGTGCGAGCAACATGTGGGACGCCACGTTTTCAGGTCAATAGCAATGTCCCTCGAGGGTAAAATCGGGATTACTTCCAATCACGACGGGTAAATGTAGGGGTTGACAACCTTCGTTGATTGTTTCAATTATGAAAATAATCATCACACAACAACAATCTTAGTATATTAATTTTGCATTTAGTAAGTTTTTATCAGTCTCGTATTCTAAACATTCATAGCAAAAATCAATCAATTCTAATTTATGCTCATTTGACCTAAAATAATTTGCTAGTTCGAGTGTGAAGTCTGTACGTGTTAATCACAAAACCCGAAAAACAAAGGGGACATAAAAACAAAACATTCACAATCAACATCAATGTGCAAACTACTCTAGACAAACCCAAAAATTTTCCATCTCTCATTAGTATCATTATTCTTATGTTTAATTACACCTGCGAAACATCGTCGTGACTCTATTTACACACAATTCACATGATTTCATCACGCGCTTGCCCAGCCCTTGCATGTTTGCTCCTCGATTTTCTGCAGGATTGCAAGCCATGCAGGAAATTCGGCCGCGCGCAACTGGTTCAAGTGCTATTTATACAATTGCAATGAGAACGAAGCGAAATGAAACGCGGCGGTAAGTTGCCGCGGTAGCTGTCGAGCAAGCTTCGTTAAATATTTACTTATTAGCAAACGCCGCATAACGCGTAATAAATACCAACGGCTTTCCAGCTGCCAATGCTCGGCAACGCAACAAAAGGGAAAAACAAAAGCAAACTCGCCGCGACCATAGATATCTTCTCGTAACGACGACAAAAGTGAATATCGCACGAGCTGCGTAACACTCGCTGTTTATTAAATATCATCGCTGCAGAGAATCGATGTGGTCCAGAGTCTATATTAATTGGCAGATGTATAAATAAACACACAGCATCCCGAATCACTTTACGATCATGCCAATCTTGATTAACGATTTGTTGGAAAATTCTTACCCGTCCGCTGCGATCTGCGACGTTAAGTGCCACTTCCGAGATAGAAACCAGCGAGGCACGTCGGAGGAGATTCCTTAGGACGTCATCGTCTCCATCTGCGGCTGCTTGCAGGACTGCACGTGCAACTGGCGTTGCCCCCATAATGGGGGTGGCGTTAACGGTGGGCGACAGCGTGCCGCGCACGTACCGCCCCGTTGGGTGGACTCTTGCGCGTACCCCAGGCGATGCGGTAACCGCCACTTTCACGTGGACGACTTCTTCACGTCCGTTGAGAGGAGAATGATTTGGACGGCGGGCGGGTACCACAACGCCGATGGGTCGACGCGTATCTAGGCGGATTACGGCGGGCGGTGCGATGATGGCACTCTGGCGGCGGCTCGTGCGCGAATGTACCGCCGGCGCGCCGATGACCGCGTCGGAGAAGCGACGCGACGCGTTCGGCAGCATCTTTTGTTGTTGGTGGTGGGCTGAAGGTTGAGTTGCAACCAATGGTGGCGGAATTGGGCTTGCTGCTCTCCGACGTACTGGTTTGATAAGTTCTCGACGGTTATCATTTGCATTCGGCTTGATGGCGGATGGCAGAGCAAACCGCACGCGACGCGACTGTAATTTTATTGTTGCCGCATCAGTGTCGCATTTCTGAGTAAATTTTTGATTAGAGGATTGCAAATTCTGTGCATGCATGTACCTTGAATTCTTGCTGCAAAGTTGTACTTACCGATTTGTTGAGGTATGTCAGGGGAGCGATGTTTTTCAAGTTTGGATCGTGTTCGTGACCGTAATTACCGGCATTTCTAATTCGCAAGGGTGACAGCCGAATGCTCGTGCTCCGTGTGCGATAACATCGTGGATTTTCAACGACTCTTTTCGGCGCTTGCACGGATGGCATCGACTAGAACCAACATTGTTTTAAATAAAATATAGCCGACAAATGTCCTCAATAAGTCAACGTTAAAATGATTACGTCAATGTTAATTAATCGGCATATTGCACAATTTCTTCTCAAATGTAATCTTGTGTAAACTACAACCTCATTCGTTGTCGTCATCACAAGTTATTTATTTACCTTGTAATTTGTATCAAATGTTTGACGAAGCAAAAATATTCTCAACTAACAGTCACTCTGCAATTGAGATTAGTCACAAAACCATAAACTAAGCAAATCTTGATAAGACCCATGTAGTCAAGGTCGAATCAAAGTGGATCAAACAAAGTCGAGGTGCAAGACAATGCACTGGTCCTCTGCAAGCGTGTAAATAGGCCAAAAGTGGAGGCATTTATTCGGAGGGTGTCAGTGGCTGGCACCTGCCTTCCATTATACACGAACGTGGCCGGCGTGTCGCAATATAAGTGCCAGTGGTGTTGGCACGCTGGGTAACCGGTGGAGTGTTTTATGAGTTGATTTAACAATCAAGCGGCGGCGTGCTAAGTGCCACCACCGTCGCCGCCGTTTTAGCACTCTGTCGATATATTACTAACAAACACATCGTACACGCTCCTAAAACATATGCAGACTTTGCACGCATTCCTTACGCACGACACATCTCCGATGACCATCACCAGCACACTTTATAATCAATTATCGTAATTTTTATACTGCCACCTGCTGCGATGCACCTTGCAGGGACGTGTCAGGTTCATTTGCATACGAAATGATATAATATTTGCATATTCGTAAGGAATCCCAAAATATTCGCAAAGCGATTCAATTAAATAATAATGTGCACACCACTCGGAACTTTCAGAATAACATATTAAATATAAGTGCAGAATCAGGTTATAGTGGTCAGTCAATCATCGCGTGGAAACGTGGTGGAAACCAATCTCACTTCAATGGCGTAATATATTTCTTTTATGTTGATTTGATTTTTGCATTTGGAAGGCCTTAATGAAACGTGCAAGGAACTGGAATGTGAAAAATCGCAAGTGTCGTGTACAAGTCGTGGGTTTATTGCCAGAGTCATAAGCACGAAATGCGAAAAAAAGGAGCCTTGGCCTCTATGCATAATCAAAATTTCACGCTTAACTCCACCTTCGAGAAGCTACACGTAGAGCAACAAAACGATACGTTTTTGTTTCCAACTACTGCGCGGCGTTAGTGAAATTAATTTAATTAGCTAATGACGCAACGCAGCATACGTACCGCATTTATAATTAAAACGAGCAATTACTCAACAAAACGAATTCAAAACGCTGCAAAATAAGTGCCAACTAACGCTAAACCAAACCAAACTCTACCAAATAATGCTCATTTCAAATACAAAGTATCCCAACACTTTCTTTACTTTAATAAAATCCAACAAACATTAATATTTAATTTTTTGCACAGATTCTTATTGTGTAGAAAATACTTTAAATAAACACTTACAACATATATTACCTCTTTGATGCTTGGATGTCCAATTGATCCTTTTTTTGCAATAACCATTGCACTCTTTAAACTAATTTGCGTTGATGCCTTTATAACCAACTTAGCTATGTTCACGGAGTTTCTTTGGGGGCGGCGGCATACACATGACTGGGGTGTGTGAGAACCCAGGGTGCGATAGCCACGTGGGAACCCTGGAGAAAGGCCGAGGCGCGCGCGAGCACGCAAACTCGCACCTCTTGCCGCCAGACGCTTGGCCGATTTATTTTTAGCAAATCATTAATACATAATTTGCGGTAATTATCGTGCTAGTCAAATGCTTGCAAAACAATAAAGCACTGGACTTTATACAAAGCAATTAATTGGCGTAGGTGGTGACGACAGACGGCGAAATGTCATTAATACACGTAGAGTGTTGTGAGAGGATGGATTTTTTTTATTGTAGTACAGATTATTTTTTGTTCAATGGATGAAATTGAAAAATATTATAAATATATGTACATTGAGGAATTGCTTATATTGTACACAATATATTTGAAAGAACCTGTCGACATTTATTTACATTACAATTCATCTTGAATTTCATTTATTGTACTGTAACACAGAAGTACCATTCAAGTTAATTGAAATCCTATTGATTTAGTTCCTTTTGGTCACCATCAATATTTTCCATTAAAATTCAACAAGTTACTAATACCATTTCATGTTCCGGACACACACTTTTGGCAACTTTAATTAATTATTCAAATTAAAGTATTGATGTAGAAAGCACACTCGCATTACTCAATGTGTCACAATTGATAAATTCATCTTTAAACATCTAGCAAACAAGCAGCACCTTATCATTATAAACCTATGAAGATTGAGATCGGCGATAAGCATATGAATAGAAAACATTGCATATTTAGCAATATATTGTTTACACACCGATGATGCACCAAGATTATAATCAACAAAGCCATATTTAAGTAGCGTCCATGGTATCAGAACACATTTAAAATGGCAGCAATGGAGCTTGTTACCCTGTGTTTCCTAAAATATCTTCAATTTCAAGAAGCCTTTCACTCGACATTCTCTCATATTCACTACGTACAAATTATTTATGCAGACTTGAAGCAAGACACCTGCCTGGATTCATATTTGAAAGGGATGGGAGGATTAACGCTGTCCCTTTCCTTGGAAACAAAGATACTGACTTCCAAAAGCACAAGTTTCAACAACTTCATCATCTTTTATGCAGATAGAAAAGATGAACAAAGGTTAAAATCATTGATATCAAGCGACTTGGACCAGTTTCCGTCCTATTCAAATGTCCTAATTGTTCACTCCACTAATATACAGCGAAAGGAGTCTGAGGAAATAATTGATAATGCATTTAATAATTCTATTTTAAACGTGACCATTTTGTGTTTGGCATTATCGATAAAGAAGGCACACGCTAACATAATAAGCAATCAAGAAACTGATTGGTTTAATGTAAATAAAACCAAAGCACTTCGTATAACATTATTTCATTATGAACCACTTGTTTATTATAACAAGAAAGATGGATTGTATGATGGAATTGAGAAAAATATAATTGATGCAATTATCCAGGATCGGAATGTTACCTACTTAGAGCATGAACCTAATAGTTGGCATTATTTGCTAGACGATGTGGGGAATGGTACAGCAGATATTGGCTTATGTGGAACATGGCTAGATAGTATCAACTACTCAAAAATAGAACCAACACTATACTACTTAGAGTCATGTAATACATTTTTAGTACCCAAGTCAAAACTAATTGCTTTACGGCCATCTTATATTTTGCAAGCATTAAGTATTACTTCTTACAGTGTCTTATTATTGACGATTATCCTCATATCTATCATAACTAATATATTGCAACCAGTTAATCAACGTAATTGGATTGAACAGTTCTTCAGTGTGTTTGGTGTAGTCATCAACGTAGCAGTATCAAGAATACCACAGCGAAATAGCTTCAGATATATTTTCGCCGTCTGGTTTTTGAGCAGTATACTCTTCAACATTTTCTTTGCGGCTGGTCTTACAAAACGATTATCATTTCCACAATTTAGTCCACCTGTGAATACTTTTGAAGATATGCATATACAACATATAATGTGGCTGCAACGAAGTTTTAATATTATACCAGTCATCAATTTATCTCAAAATTATTACCAACGTAATTTAATGTCTCTTGTAGCCGATGTTAGAAATGGAACTCACGATGAGAGGGAGGTAGACTTTTCGAGATTTGCATTCCCGGTAAACATCTTTAAAACAAACTTGGACATATCCGGGGAAATATCTGAAACAACAGGAAAATATGCCAAACCCTTGAATGAGTGTCTATCTAAAGCTTATTTTATTCAACTCCTAAGGAAGAATTCACCTCTTAAATCCCGCTTCGATAAGAAATTTACGCAAATAACAGAGGCAGGCTTAATTGATGCGTGGATGAACTATAATATGTACAAATCTTACAATGAAGTAGTAAATCTAAAAAGGTTATTTCAAGTTTATCCACATTACGATGCAGTAATTGCACTAACTATTGGTCACTTTCAAGGGGCGTATATTATTCTTGCCGTTGGATATTTGTTTGCCTCATCATTGTTCATAGTAGAACTATTTTATTAGATGATAATAACAATCAAACACCTTCAAAATTGTATTACAATTTATATTGAACACAAAACTATTACATTTATAAAGATAATATGCTATGAACCTACAATCATTGAAGCAATTAGAGGTGTATTTTTCCTTTTGGTTTCAACTTGCTTTTCAATATAGTTTCTACATCCCTTTGTTTCTGTTGCTTAAGTAATGCATGCCTTTCAACAGCAAAATCTACTTCTTTTGTCAGTTTTATTACTTTTTGAGCAATTGTTTGCTGTTTAATGATACGATTTTTTTGACGTACACCCAACGGTGTTGGGCGTCCATCGAGGAAAGTATAGTCTGGCCTATCCGTTAGTACACCTGATGAATTTGGATTTAAAGGCAGTCCCCTTTCCTGTCTCCATTTCTGGATGAAGTGCGCTGTTTGCGACGTTGAAAATGGTCTGAGCAGTAGACAATTTTCTAAAACAAAATTGCAATTTAGAACAGCGATGTTTGTATAATGATCATTGCTACTAACTTATTGGCACTAATTTTGCTATTTGCATGGTGGCGTGGCAATAAATTCTATCAAAGCGACTAAGTTTTCCCCAAATCCTCGCCGCAGCGCACAACCCTCACACCTCGCACTTTTAAAGGTTAGAAATGAAATGACAGCATAAGACAAGACCTCATACAGGACAGTACCGAAACGGTTAGAGCAAAACGAAATATTGATTTTTTTTAATGTTAGTCAAATTTATTAGATGGCTATTATGTATTAATAAATGTCGATGGTGGAAAGGAGGTGAGCGTTTCTTTCTACGCAACATATTTGTACTGTGCCTGATCTCGCTGCAAGGCATTCATACAATGACGACAAATCACACATGTGTTCCTGTCACATGAACTAGGCCAGCATCTGGCTTCTGCGATTTTTCGATTCATTCCGTAGTTGTTCATTGCCTGATCTCCGTACATATCCTGCGTTTTCACCACGTTTCTTCTAAAGCCATACGTGTCACCGATAAAGTCCCACATGCCATATACCTGCGAAAGGAAAGAAAAGAGTTAGTTGAAACGGACCTAGGGGTCCTCAACTGCCGAGGCTTGCACTTACTCATCGCTACAGTGCGGAGGATTTCGTCCATTCTGCGCCCAGTTAAGGGATGTACATGGAGCTGTTAATGAGACACGCAAATCGCGAACGCGTAGCATCCATGCGGCTAACGGTGGCGGAAGCTTTAGACCCAGCGGACCCATTATACTGCCCTTCCCGGCGCGTTTGTGCAAATAAAATTTGGTCAGCTGTCTTGTTTCAAATCACAGATTTATTTGATAAATTATTAAATAAACAACCAAATTTGATAAATATTAATTGCACTAACACGGACAACACATGATGCACGGCCCGCATGGACCACAAGGCCCACACGGGCCGCTGGGGCCGCACGGCGGACAGGGTACTATTGAGCCGCAGGGGCCGCACCCGCCGCCACATGGCCCGCAAGGGCCGCATGGCCCGTACAAGACACACGGACCGTATGGGCCACATGGAGGGCACGGGCCGCATTGCGTTGGGCACGCGGATAGAGGTAATAATGCTGAGCAAGGTCCACAAGACGGTCCGCACATAGGTCCGCAAGGTCCGAAGGGTCCGCTAAATTGTCCGCATGGAGCCATAGGTCCACAAGGTCCAGTCTGTGTAATAAACAAGATAATTAAACCGGTCTTAGCCTGACACTCGTTTTTTTTTATTCTATTTTAAATGGAGGTAATGAAGGATGCCAAACGATAAATAACAAATTAAACTCATAAAATGACATGAGTAGTGAGGTGAGAATGCACTAACAAATGATATGGCAAATGACTACCCTAGTCTAATAAGGGCAAGCCATACAACACGGACGAGAACACGGAGCACTACAAATTAGTTTTAGTCTCGGAGATTGCGATGGACAACGGCGTGGTGGACTCTACGATAGGCAACAACAAAGAGACGGCTGGGTAGCCAAAGGCGAATTAGTGCCACAGCTCATGCGAGCGGCAGCCTTGATTTGAGCAAGCAGTTTGGCGTAATTATCTAGGGCCGGACAACACGATGCGTCTGGCAAAGTGCGGCAACACGGCGAACCGCGACACTCTGATCTCGGGCAATGGTCTTGCAAACCGTTATGTTTAACGCAGTCACACCCAATAATCATTTTGCTCGATCGTAGTTCTCGAGATTTGGCCCGTTTACAACCTACCGTTGGGGGACAGCATCCGCCAGAGGATGCGGGGGGTGTGCTGCCTGCTGGAGATGATGCGGGGGGGGAGCAGCAAAGCATGCAGCACGGAGAACTGACTAAATTCGGCGGTGGGCAGCACCCGCCACCACCAGATGGTACTGGGCAGGGTGGACATCCTCCAGGACAACAAGAAGGCATAGGTGATGGACATCCCCCCGGACATGGTGTGCAGATACCACAGCATGGCGCCGGGCATACTGGTGGTAAACATACCGGTGGGCAGCCCACGTTGCAGCCGCCACATGGCGTCGGGTTCACTGACGGAGGGAGCGGAATAGGACCGCCACATGGGGAACAGCATTGTGGTTGCGACGGCGGAGGACATGACCCACAAGGAACGCAACCTCCGCATTGTGGTGGACATTGAGGTGGGCATTGAGGTGGGCATTGAGGTGGGCATCTACCGCATGGACTACATGAACCGCATGGCGGACAGGGTGGGCTGCAAGTAGCACATGGCCTATGAAACAATTAAATGCTTGAAATTCATGAGGCCAGCTTATTGACCGATACACTTACGCGCAACATCTGTCGTCAATTTGATCGACGAGGGTCTTCAGTTTACACAGTAACGAACGGCGCTTGTCTGAACAACTCATTTTTACCAGAAATTTAAATCCTCCACAAATTAAGCACTTAAATTTTGACTAACATGTAACACACGTGTAATTTTGTGGATGTGGTGGTTATTAATGGCACATAATTTACGGAGTTAATGTTAGGCTAGCAACACATGGCCAAGACGATTCGGGTAAAGGGAAATGAAAAACAATTCTATTGAAAATCATCATTTGTTTATCTATGCCATCTTCCAATTTTGTAAATAAATTAATTGTGGTCGTTGCGTCCTCCTAGATATGCGTTCATTTCGTTCAGATAAATATTTTGTTGGACATAATCTCGCACGCTGCTGATCTGTTTTTGCCAAGAGCTCCAAAAAAGTTCGAAGTCGGACGCATTTTCCAAAGTATTAAACCCTTCCTCAAAATATCTAACAGAATGATCAAATAAGCCATCGTACTGTCCGTTAATATGAAAGTTGTACATGCTGTCATTAACAATAGTTACTTGATTGGCGACATTGTTACAATTATTAACATTTTGTGAATCAGGTGAAGTACTCATTGCAGATGCACCATCATGATGTGTCTCAATCTTTTTCTCCGATTCATCCACTGGAATCCATTCCATGGATGGCTGCACATCTTCATATTCCTCATTATAAAAATCTTCGTATTCTTCATCGTCATTTTCATCATAACCAAACTCTGGATTTTCTTCATTTGCAACATACTCTAACAAATCTTGGAGTAAATTTACGGACTTTTCTTTGGGTGCTCGCTCTTCATCTTTAAAATCATAAATTTCAGCCCAGTCTGGATTTCTTTTACAAATTGCATAATTATAAGCGTGAATAAAAACTTCTTCAATATCAGATTTGGGAAATTCACAATATTTTTCATTATCAGTTTCTATATAACTTTCATCATCTAATTCCTCGTTATCAGTTTCTTTTAAAGTGGCAATGAATGAGCCTATAGTTTCTGTTTGGTCATTATCGACGTCAAAATTATCGTCATCCAGTAAACTAGTGACAGTTAAAAGTGATACATTTTTATTAAAAACGGATGCTTTGCCGGTAATACTTGCTTCCTGAGTGAGCCTACTTTTCCCTGCTGCTAATAATGCTCTAGTATGCTCGTCTTTAACTTCCAATATATCACTTTCTGTATCAACATTTTGTTTCTTATATAAAGGTTCTATGAAATTTGAGGTGCTAGATTTCTTACTCGTTTTCTCTTTCAATTCTAACGCAGGTGCCCTTAAAATTTCATTTACTGAACGTTGAATATTTTCATGTAATTTGTGACTTTCGCCTGCCCTTTGTTTTAAAGTACCTTCAACCCTCTCCAACCCTTTAACATCAGCCGCCCAAATATTATCCGGAAGTTTATCTTTTGGCAACAAAGGAACACTCATTTCGCGCCCACCGATCGCTCCAATAATGTCAGTAAATTTAGTCACTTCAGCCCCCTTTGCCGCAATTGTAACGCATAAACCTTTAGCCCCATATCTTCCAGCTCTACCCATTCTATGCAAATAAGTGCTCTCATCATTTGGGACATCATAATTGATAACTAAATCAACATTTACAGCGTCGATTCCCCGAGCAGTCAAATCAGTGGACAGCAATATTCTACATTGGAATTCTTTCAACCTGTTCAATACTTCTAATCTCTGCTTTTGTGTTTGCGCACCCGATATATAATCCGCTTTCCAATCTTTCGTATTTAGAAAGTTGGTAACTTCTTCGGCGCGTGTTTGATAATTACAAAATACTAAGCATTGGGTAAAAGATATATGTGACAACAAACGTATTAATTCAGCACTTTTATGTTTTGTTAGAAACATTGCATTGACGTTGAATGGCGTTATGGTAACAAAGTGTTTGAGTCCTAGGAGAAGCGGCGTATCTACTTGAGGACTAACATGTGTTGGTATGTGCATATATTGAGACAAAAAGACATCTAATTCATTCGGGAATGTTGCGCTTAAAGCGAGCATTTGTTTACTATTCGGTAGTCGATGAAATATTTTGTTAATGTCTGATTGAAAGCTTATATCCATCAAACTGTCAGCTTCATCTAGGATAAAGAGTTTAATGTGCTGAACGTCGATGGTACCAGAAGTTATTAGATGAAGCATTCGGCCGGGAGAAGCCACAGCAATGTGACAACCTTTAACTTTAAGAGCATCCTCTTTCACTGGAAGACCTCCAATAAAATGTTCAACCTTCAATCCTATGAATAGAGAAAAGTAATTTCCTGGCAGTGAATTTAATTAGAATGTACCCTTTATATGTTTTCCTATTGTGATAATAACATCACAGCTTTGCACAGCAATTTCTCGTGTTGGAGCCAAAATAAGAACTTGTAGTTGATCCATTGTGATATCAATCATCTCAAGTGAAATTATAGCAAATACTGCAGTCTTCCCTGTGCCTGATTTGGATTTTACTATCAAATCTATAACAAAGCAAATTATTAAATACTTATGATGCCTTTGGTTTACTATTCTTTAACATACCCAAACCACATTTTCCAAGTGGAATGGCTTTAAGCTGAATAGGACTTGGTTTCTTAAAATTGTTTTCTTGTAGAGCTTGAAGCACTGGTGTAGATAAGAAAAGACTTTCAAAGTTAATGTTTATTCCATCAATAATGACGTCTTTGGATCGCTCTTTTACAAGAGCCATTTTAACATTAAATTATACACGTTATTATTGCATAAAAAACGTTTAAATATGTAAAATTCCTTATTTTACGGGCCCCACGTTAGTAAACCTGATAGTAAACGTTTGCGGTCGTTCGTAAGGTTTGTATGATGCAAATTATTAGGTTATAGAATTAGAAGTAAGGACGAGTCAATCCTACAATATATAAATGTTTGAAATATTTTATATTCATTATAATTTTATTTTGTATAATATTATGTAAAATTAAAATTGAATTCAAAAAATTTATTATACACTAATTTTTATTATTGAAATTTTAAAAATATTTAAAATTTAATTGGCTTATAAGTGATAAAGTGTTCTTATCTAGCAAATGCGTTTGTTTGAATCGGTTTTCGAACTTAACCTAACCTTGTCCGCAAATCGCAAGAAGCTTTCAACGCCAGAAGTTAACCCAAGTGACAAATCCGTCCCATAAGCGGGCTACGCCAACAAGCAACCAAAATGGTAAGAATACGTTAATTGTGCATCCTAGTGCATATAACAATACTTAATTGTTTAAGTTTTAGTTGTTTTACTCATTTTTCAAGTCACTAGTTGGTAAAGATGTTGTGGTGGAGCTAAAAAATGATTTGAGGTATATGACAAAAGTATTAACTGGCATGATATTAATAAAAACTTTTATTATTTTAGTATTTGTGGAACATTGCACTCTGTTGATCAATATCTAAATATCAAATTATCTGATATCAGTGTCACTGATTCTGAGAAATATCCACACATGGTAGGTTTTGCTACACTGAATATCATCTGCTTAATATCATTTGTTTTCAGCTATCAGTTAAAAATTGTTTTATTAGAGGATCAGTGGTTAGATATGTCCAGTTACCTGCTGATGAGGTAGACACCCAGCTGCTACAAGATGCTGCAAGAAAGGAGAGTGCTGTGCCAACTCGCTAATATCAAGAATAATTAGTTTATGGTTAAGTTGAACCTTGAATACTATAATTAATCAATTATTTTTGTATTATGTTAGAATTAAAGGGGAAGTATGAAGGAAAATACAAAATTGCTTTCTTGTGTGGCTTTTAATGTTCACAACGTGAGTGGCATGAAGCTTTATTAGATATGCAACCAACATATCGTAAAATTTTGAACTCAATTGAAGACTGATAGGTTAGTGTACTTTAGCTTTCTGGTGTAGTCGTGGATACCAAAAATATCTAACACAAAAATACACATTTAACCCATTTAGCGATTATAATTTACCAAAAAATGTACAATAAGGAGAAGAATAAAAATCCAGTAATTCTGGGCCGTGGGGAATTGCAAAAATTACGTGCAAATGCAGATTCGTGCGTGGAAGTCAAAACATGTGCACATCACATTACATTACATCCTTTTCACCTCTCAAATTTGCAAAACTCAATAAAAGATATATTGGGCAAGGGAATAGCTAGATATTCAAATAAGTAAGTGAATTATTTAAGAATCAATATAGTTTTTCAGTATAGACGTTTACAGATTTGAGGGAATCCTGCTGGGCTATGAGAATATTAAGCTCTTTGGACACCAAGCACCCATGTTTGATGATATGTGCTACATGCATAAGACAATTGAAGCAGACTTTTACATATTTAAACCAACTATTGGATGTACCTTGAATGGAATTATCAATAAGAAGAGTCAAGATCATATTGGTTGTTTAGTTCACAAATTGTTTAATATATCATTGCCAAAACCTAAGGATTCTGAAGATTGGCTGGGTTCTAAAGCACAAATTGGTCAAGAGGTCCAGTTTAAAGTCAGTTATATGAATTTGGAGTCTAGACTACCCTATATTAGGGGAGATATACTGTATGTACATCAAGGAGGATTATAATTTGATAGTTTTTTACATTGAATGATATTTTAGAGCAATACTATCGGAGGATAGTGGTATTAGCACAAGTGATGAGATTGTGGCACCTAGAAAGAACAAAATTACAAAGTTTATTGATGATGAGGGTGATGTACCACAACCAACAGCAGAACCAGCGAAGAAAAAGAAATCCAAAAAGAAGAAAAAATGTGTGGATGCAGAGGAAATTGATGCAGATACATTCATATCAAAGACTAAAAAAAGTAAAACTAAAAATCAAAAGAAATCCAAGGTGAAAGAAGTTCTTTCTCAAGAGAATAAGGAGTCAATGGTGACAAATGATAGAGCCACTATAATTGAAGATTTAAAAGGTAAATACCTTGAACAATTATCTCGTTTAAAAAGAATTGCAGATGCTGATAGTGCAGATGTTGCTTCAGCACCAAAAAAGAAAAAGAAGGTCAAACAAGAGAAAGAAGAAGGAACAAATGAGAATTCGGAAGAATGCAGTAAAAAGAAAAAAACTAAGATAGCCAAAGTAAAAATAGATGAAAAGGAACGCGATTTGTTAGATCAAACACTTCCAGATTTAAAGCTAGATGAACTCTTTTCTGAAAGGTCACCACCTGAAAGAAAACCTGAGGATTTAAAAGTTAGCCAGAATATTGTTTTACCTGCTGATTCTGACCTAGATGAAGTCTTGAAAGACTTTCCTAAGATAAATAAAAAGGAAAAGCTGCTTCCAAAAAAGAGGAAATTAGATGAGATGGCAGAAGGTTTGGAAGCAAGTTTCAGGGGTGCAAGTAAAAAAAAGAAGAAACGCAAAAGTACCTAACTGTTTAGGCATTAAACTATTTAAAGCAGGCTAAATTCACTAGCTTTGTTGAATGCAAATACACAAGGTCATATTGCAATACGCTGCAATGTGTATTTTGTACGACGATTTTGATTTTGTAATTAAATCCAAGACATCTAAAATAATTTGTGATCACATTCATATTCTTAAAGTTAAGGTTGGCTCTTTATATGTTGGTGGTTTTTATGGCAATGGCCAAGGTAAGCCAGAGAAGTCGACAGGACCACCAAGTCCCGCATCTGCCTCCAATAGACTCATAATCACCGCCATGGCGGCTTCATCGTTGCCGTCAGTGGACGGATTGTTTGTGGGTGACTCACGTACAGCATCTTCCATCATCCCTATGACACGACTTTCGGATGCCGGTAGTGTTACTACGCTACCTCCTAGTTAGCGGAAATTGGATTATTGTAATTGAAAAAATTATATCTACTTTTAGAAATAATTTTACTATTGTGCGTTTATACCTGGCTCGGAGAGGTTCGTTAGTGAGATGTTGCTACGCACGTTGTTATGATGATTTAGAAATTGTGAATCTTGAGATTGGTAATTGGGTATCATTGGGTTTTGTTCTGTTGTGGACATTCCTTGACATTGGACGCTGGTTGATATTTGAGACTGAAACAGTTACGTAGGGCATAAATCAAGTAGCACCACTAGCTCATTAATACATTAATTACCTCGTTCGCGTGTAAATTCTGTAAACTCGATTCTGGATCTGAATTCGGCGAGTTTCCCGCAGATGTTCTATCCTGTCTTTGAGAATTTTGTGGGTCTAAAACTTGCTCAGCAACATGTCTTCCTATATTACTTGCCTCAACGTGATCATGTATAATTCGCTGGATTTCTTTTCCAGAATTCTGTGCGAAAAAGTCGAAATTTTCTCGAATATTCTCGGTTCTTTCTTCTGTACTCTCAACAGTACGCAAATCAGTTAATATCAAACTATTCTTAGCAATAACACATTCAATTTCTTTGGTCCATGGGTTTTTGAATGCACGCCATTCGCTTTGTAGCCGTACAAATCCATCATCTTTAGTCCGAAATCGATAAATTTTTGTATTAATACGTTCGTTGTTCTGCAATGCAGTTTTGTGGTACTCGGACAGCGACTGTATATCATCATTGTGATAATACTCGTACATACTTGTACCTAAGAGTTCTTGAGGGAGAAATCCTAAAACTAAAGTTGCGCGTTGATCAACAAATAGGAATTTACCATCAAGTGCGTGACGCGAAATGAATTGCACATTTTTAACATTGGGGTGTACTTGCGTTGAAGTCGCTACAGTCGATATTTTCGGTAATATTCGACCTACAGCAACCAAACAGGAGAGATTAAACGAATCTCCTTCGCCTTCATGTTCTTCAACTCCGATTTTTGCGGGTGCCCAGGATTTTAAGTAGCCAGTGCATTGAATAACGTTGAATTTTTTATCTGCGTATATAACATATAGCAGTTTACCAGAAATGAAAAAAAAAAACGATTTCTTGAATGGTACCTGAACTTTGTTTAGTTTTACGGCGATGACAACCAGTTGTGGTATCAGCTTCTTCTTTAACTTGGGCAGCAATTTTACATTTCATCCGGCAAAAGAATGATCGTCGGGCTCCAGGACACATTCGAGAAATTCCGGGTTGCAAATCAGTTTTTACTGGTAACATAGCTATAGACATTCCAGAGAAAAATTGTACGATATACTAAAGCGCAATAGGTAGTTGTTTAAACATAATTAACTTGTGTGAATAATTAGTAAGAAAGTGTGTGTATACTTTTGGCGTCTATTAGTCGTTCGCGAGGATTTAGATCAGATGAAGAGAGTTGTTCTTTCACTTTGGCAACGTCCTTCGGATGAAGAATGTCGAACATACTCTGACCTAACAAGTCTCCCTAGGGTCATTTAATATCACAATTTTGTTAAGCTATTACGAAAGTATATTAGGTGTTAATACCTGCGAATAGTTTAAAACTTTGGACACAGATTCGGAAACATAAAGAATTCGCCCACGATCACAGCCAACGGCAAACAGGAATCCATCTGCAGCCTGCAACATCAATTTAATTATTTTTCTTGTTCTTTGGTAAGCACCTAGTTATTTCAATTAAAATTACGTATGAAATGTGAAGAAAACAATTACATCTTAGTGTAATCGAATAATATGCGATTTCTTGGTGCTAATTAAGCAAAAGTAACGGTACATTATATCGCGGTGCCAATTATATTATAAACGTAATCTTTCCAAGACATTGTGGAGATATTACAGAATAATCGAATTGTAATTATGGTATAATTGAAATACGTATTTTCTGCGCATTGGCAATATCATGGGAGTTAGCGCACGACGCATTGAAATCATTAATTATTCAACTGTGAATCATTTATATTTATACATTGTTTACCTGTAATATCAAATGCTTCAACTCTTGATCAGACAAGAAGGATGGTTTATAATGTCCCTCAGTGTACGAATTAACTGCGCCTCTTATAGTCTTCAGATGTTGGACAGCCATGCGTAAAACGGTTAACTTATCCAATTTTCGCGACATTGCATGACACATTGGTACGATTGATGAAAGTTCAGTAATGTAGGTATTCATTTTATCACGACGACGTTTTTCTATTTCGCTGTGGTTCTGCCTAGGAAAAGAAAAATGTTTACTTTTTGTTGCTATTGGAAGATAAATTATCAGTTTCATATGTATAAGTACCAGTAAGATTAGTTTTATTTTTTTCCTCAATTATCTTATTTACCTTCTCTCGTATCGGTTGTTAAGACACCTACGCTAGAAGTATTCAATTAAAAATGCACTAATCCCGTTTGAGCGTGACCTACACATATTTCGTTCTTGGCAACTATGGGTATAGCAATCGCGAATTATTTTCTTTTTGGCCTTGACGCTTGATTCTTGCAGCTTGTGTCAATGTGCAGGGCTTCTAAATCTATTACAGTCATTCCACGATTGCAATGATTACAACATAGAGCTGCATGTATAGTGCTCCCAATGCACACAGATGCAAGTATTACGGTAATGTTATAATATATGAGGTAATTTAATTCAAATATTTGTTTCTAAATGTCTCCTTCGTGGTTTAACGGTAAACAATTATTTAATAAAAGTGATTGATTTATACTCACTTTTTGTTATCGTCAACGCTCTTACATGGCTTGATATTGTTCCCACTTGCGTCGTCTTCAAAGTCATTTGAATCACTAAAACAATAAATGCCAAAGTAATAACAAATATTCATTAATTGTTTTTTTTTTCATTTGCAACTACTCATTCCCAAGTTATTTTATCAAACCGCTAAGAATTCATACAAGTTTCAAAGACGTTTGCTCTTTGAAAGTTAGTCTCACGATGTGTCACGAAAGGGTTACGTCTGAGGGCGATAATTACGTCTGCGTTTCGCACCTTTGATGCGCTCGCAGTGGGCTTCTCTTCGCACTTTCAGAATCTTTGTGTTAAGATTACGTCTGCGCCCCTTTCACATTCAAGAAACAGGTAATTACCACTTCAAATATCCAATGCGCAAGTTAATTTAATAAACTGTTTTTTTCACGACATGCTAATTAAGTTATTCATTATGCAATGCAAATTAAATTTCGCAGACTTACTTATACGATGATTTGCGTTTTCTATTGGATGTCACGGGGGCATTTGACAGGTTTTGATGAACATCTGAAATGGTGCTTTCAATCGTATCCAAATCTGTTGCTTGTGGGTCACTTTGATACAAACTTGACGAACATGGGTGCCTGCAGATAACAAAATATCACAATTATTGCAAATCTTAATAAACACGATAGTTTTCGAAGTTTCTTCTGTTACTTACTCGACCATATTTGATAACTCATAATAACTAGCTTCGTAATTCGGCTGCTGCGGCTGAATATTCTGCACGCTCACCGGTTTCAATTCCTCCAGAGTCATGAAGTCTCTGCGATCGACAGCGGGCACCTGGAGCAGTCTCGCGTACGGCAGCTCTTGGACTGAGAAATTGCGCGCCACCATCGCGCACTTTCCTTCGCCTTGAGATTGGCACGCCGTCGATATCAACTGGTGGCTAATGCAATTAGATATAGTCCGCAATAATGACCGGCAGTTTGTCGTTTGATTCTGGAAGTACTTTCTATGCCCAGGGCGAATTAATAAATCAAACCTGGTCTGTTATTGGAATTGGTGGACTTTAGCAAGTTGCGGTGGAGCTCGGATATCCGTTGACCTCATCGGGCAATATCTCGGGCGCGTTTAATTCTTTCGCGCGGCGCTCGCGAACAGGAAGTTAATCGACGCCGGCGTCGGAGTCACCCTGTGTTGCAGGGTAGTATGCATGACGAACAAGTCTATGTGCAGATTGCTGAATGCATGAAGGTGAAGAGAATGTGAATTGTTTTGTAATTTTATAGTAGAAGGGGTAGTTAAAAGAAGAAGGAAGTGTTAGAGAAATATAAGAAATTAGATAATCTTACATAAGACTGATCATATTAAAAGTTTTATTAGGTTGTTCTTAAGGTTCTAACATATTTCTATTCATACTCATCATTATTACAAACAATGGTTTTTGTTGGTCTTTAAAAACTCCCACTTCCATTAATTTTTATTAACATATATGTGCACACATATTTGCAAAGAGGATTATCTCGCACGCTCGATTGAATCAGTGCATCGGACAGTTATTCTCATCAAGCTCACCCTAACAACAAGGGAGCTTGTTGCATTGTTACTTCAGCACATTATACCGCAGCCAGTCGCAGTCATATTCATAACAATTATGCCAATTGCACAATTGCTGCAATCGATACAATCCAAGACCCTACTATCACTTGATGAAGCAATTTCAATAGAAAATCTTGTGTCGTTGGATGATACCTACGTCAATGGAGTCATTTGTTTGCGTAGTGTAGGTATCGCAATAAATATTAGAAATAAAATGAAAACTAACAAGGTGACATTGCTATAAATCAATACTTCCTTTGCATTTATATTTTCAAATGTTTTTGTTTCGTTTTGAACATTAATGATTTACACTGCGCTATAGTTTCAAGAAAAACGAATAATATGAATAATGAGTAATTACGTCATGTCGCCGCTAGCAACCCTTCGTTATCTCCGCGCGATGAGGGCTGATGCACGAGATCAAGTCGCTGGACTCAGGTGGACCCTTCGTTACTTGTATAACTCATTGTATCCTTTGTCAATTACAAATAGTCTTGCACATAGCAAGCGTTGAGAATTGAACATCATTTCTGTTACGTTCTACGAAGAATAAGGCGGCAAAGAGTCAAAGATGTGTCCTCAGGTGGCACTATCGAGTTACATTAATTTACTCCTTGGAAATCGTTTATTTTGATTGCGTAACTGCTCTGCAACTTGTTATTATTTGTGAAATCCGAGAAAAATATTATTTGATATTTCTTACGGTTTAATATTTCATTAAATTTGTCTTATCAACGAGTTTTGTGTGTTTTCAAATCGTATTTGTTACGTTTGCTTTGTATATACGTTGTGTTAAAGACGATTTAAATCGTTTAAATCGTTTCAATCGTTGGTATGGGTTGTATAAATCCAATTAGCGGTTTTTTCTATGATGCACCACTTTTTTTCTTTAGTTTTGCACTTGTTCGTATTGGATTTGAGTAATAAATGCACAAAAAAATATCATTTGCCATGAATATTTTCACTCGATACTTGATTTGAATTCAGTTTTCTAATTTAACACCGCAACTTCTAAACAACACTGGTTACTTGATGTATTCAATTGTTTGTTTGATAAATGGCAACGTGGCTCAATTCTTTACAAAGGTGATAAAAGTTTGGTGCCACGTGCCAAGTTATCCTTAAAGTGTTGAAAGTGTGTTGAAGTGAGTGTTGAAGAAGTGAAAGTATTGAGAAAAAGCAATTACGAGTAAAATATTAAATAAAAGAGTTAAAATGTACCCTCATTCTCGCAGGATCGAGAATTCAGATAAACAACACAATTATAATTTACGTCTTTCCTCGCGGCCTGCACTGCGAGAAGTTCAAAACTCCGAGCGACCGAATGTCCGAACAGGAGCAACTAAGAAATCATTGCCAAGAGTTTCCACTTTCAATGCTGAAATACAAACATCTGGATATGAAAATCCAGTAAAAAAATCAAATGGCATCAAAGTTTTCGCTGAGAATAATGTCGAATTGAATGAATTACTGACTGCAAATAATACGACGATAACGTCCACCACTGGGAACTCAGTTTATATCAAACAATTTGCTACAAAAATAATTCAAAATATTGAAGCTGCCGCAGATTTATCAATAGCAGCAGTTCAAATTAGCAGTGGTAACCGAAAACGTTTGCTTTATGAAGATAAAGATGAAAGATTTTCACCAATTCGGCCCAACGATGGTGCTAGTGATGATGTACTTATTACAAGATATGCAGAAGAACCAGCACAAAAAAAGACTTTACTTCGAGCTAAAAAGTTACGGAAGGAACGACGTGGTAATGTTTCAAGTCTTTTTTTTTCAAGTAAATAATGTTAATAAATTTCTTTTAAGCAGAGGAATTTGTTTCGAAGAAAGTAGACATTTACAATTCGGTATATCTCATCGAAAATTTACAAGAACTACGTAGAATTGATCAAAAATATATTGGGACACGTTATTTCTTACAAAAACATAATTCACAACTTGGTGTTGTTGACAGATCAAAAATACTCTATTGGGTTTTAACGATAGAAGTGAGTTTTATCTAATGAGTGAGTATTATCTAACCATAAAAAACTCAAACCTTGTTTTAATTTCTAGGATAATATCAAATTAAATCATTATGTTTATTTTAAATTTGTGCGACTCTTTGATCACATCCTGGAGAATATTTATGTGCCAAGAAACATGTTACAACTGGTCGCACTAACAGCATGCTGGATTTTGATGAAAGCACATGAAGTGGAAATTCCTCCAATGAAGAAATTAATTCACTTATGTGGTGGTGCATATACAGCGCAACAATTCATTGAAATGGAGGTGAAACTGCTGAAATTGACACGATTTGATCTGTCTATCAGCTCACCATCGGACTTCTTTTATTTTCTAATGGATGCTCATGAAATTGATGTAAGTTATATGCATTTTAATCTTCAAATAATCAGTTGATATTGTGTTTCATTTTGTAGAAAGTTTTTCTTCATTGCATCAATTATATTTTGGACCATTTTACGTCCAGCATACATTATTCGCAATATAACTGCTCGGAGGTTGCTGATGCTGCGATGTATCTAGCCGCACATTATATGAAGGTCGATACAGATTCCTTATTTAAGCTGAATAAGAAGGTAAATGTTGGTGAAATTATTTTTTTGATGGATTCTCACCTTCGCCAAATGTACGCCACTCGTAAACTCAATGATTTTGAATACCTTATTTACAAAAATTATGCTGTTGATGATTGTCAATATATAAGTAAGAAACTGGCGGAATTTCTTGCAAAGGATTCATAGCTAAAAGAAATATTTATGTTTAGTCTGTAATAATTTTGTTTTTATACAAATACTTACGCATTTCGCGATTACAATAAAATGTTAGCAAAATTGTGGATTCATTGAATTTGTGAATTTGCGAATAGGTAGGGTTGGTAAATTGAATAAATCGGTTGTTCAGGTCAGATTTTATTCTTTTATCATCTTCATTGAAGCTAATTATCAAACAATCAAATTTCAATCGTCATAGAATCAGTTAGAAAACCTACTTATGTGTACATTATACGTTTTTGTGTTTGTATTTTTGTATGTTAAAATTTCTAATGTACAAATCCACTTGTATTTCTGCTCTCGTTTCTCATTTTTAAACGAAACACTCACGCCTTTTCTTCGTCATCAATCAAACAATGACACTAAACGAGTCTGAATTAAAAATACCAAATAACAGGCATTGCTCAAATTATCCAAACCGTCAATGCCACAAGTTAATAGTAAAAGAACCTATAAACTATCCATCAACTTCTTTAAGTAAACGAAAAATATGATTGAACAATTCAATTGTTGTTATTTGCAATGCTTCAACTTGGAATGAACGAGTGGTAATGAATGTTCGTCATTTGCAATATTTTGGTTTAGCGTTGCTATCTTCATTTGTAATTGAAATTCATTAATATTCATATTTTTTATATAATAATAATAATAACGAGGATATTTTTTGTTTATAATTAATTAATAATCATATTGTTGTTTTAATATTTACAATGTACTTACGCGTTAAACTTTTTATCAGCTAGATAAGTAGTTGGAGGTTTGCGTCGGGAATTAATCGAAACAATCACAACAACGCAATTCAAATTGTGAGTAAACGCAGTGGAATTCTGGCAAGTATTTGAGCTAACAACAATTTCCACAAGCAATGAACAAAATTGCAAATGATTTCTTTGCTTCGTTTTGAATTGTGGATCACTTCAATTTCGACTGGTTACCAGATACGTTTGCAACTTCAATTGTATCAATAAGAAACAAGAGATTCATTGTCAATGGTCAATCAATTTTTTCTCATTAAATAGTTAGTTTGAACTTTGTACGCGTTTTGTTCACACATAAAAATTGGTTTAGTATACATAAAACCTTTAACAATTGAATTTTGCTATAATTATCAAAAGATACAATGCTTTTCGTTTGTTTTGTATGATGTTTGAAGCGTTGCGCAACATAAGGTCGTTATAATTTTGGCGTAAAACACTTTTGCCTTTGAATTTGTTAACCTAGATTAATAATTTAATTAATTACCTATATGTATATGTATGTATAGTGTATGTATAAGGTAATAACGCATTCTTTAATATTTTTCTGCAAGTCAAGAATGTATTTTTTGCATTTTTAGATGTTGCGTCAGGGTGTCTGCAATTTCAAGTTGGAGGCGGTATACAAAAATGTGTAGCATGGAATAGTTTAAGTTGTATAGATTCAAGAGCTCGTGCATTCATATGATTGAAATTTAAATTTATATCATGTTAAAATGCTTACAATTTAACTTGATTTCAAATTAATTTTCTCCAATAAGAAAACATTTGAGTCGGTGGTAGTTGGAGTATGTTTGGTTTTTGCGCAGCTGGATAAATGTCGGTGATTTTTGCTATCAACTTTGAATATTTATACATTACTTCAATATGTAAAGCTATATCTGTTTTATCTCCACTAAGTTATTTGATTAATTAAGATATCGTCGAGTATAGGGCAAACCGAGCGACGGCCGTGTCTGCACGTGAATTAGTTAGTAACAACTTCACGCCACTTCCTAACATTTTTTGCTTCGTATTAGATCTTGTTGCCCCAATCAAAGGGTATTGCATCTATGCCTACAAGCATCTTATCAATAATGATATAATTTAATGTATGAGTAATTTGCTGCTTATAATTTTTATTAATTGGAACGTTTACGCCTTTAAGTTAATGATGGTTTTGTAATACTCGATTTGTTGAGTGCAATGGTTGTGAGGGGGTGATTATCTCCCGTTTAAAAATCGCCGTAATGAACACAATGTTGCGTATAGTATTGTCATGGTTTTGTCTCACTCCCGACGACTTTCTTACGCGCTGATTGCATGGTCGTCGCTCGGTGAATGCAATTTGCAATTGTTGTCCACTGTACAAATCCCGACGAACAAACGAACGTGTCTCGAATTTTGCAACTCTGATTAGTTAAATATTTTGTATCATAATATCATCGTACTTGTAATTTATGTTTGTTAGCTATATTTATATATCAGGTGCGCTTTAGAAATGTGAATGATAAAGTTGTCTCTTCGTATTCTTATATTTCATCATTGCTAGTGTCATATGTGTGAGTTGGTGTGCTTAGTTTATTTAGTTTTGTGATTGATGTTTGTAATTGGTACAAATAATCTTGTGAGAAAGACGCGAATTTATGCAATGCTCATTGTAGGAGCGTGTGGTGTGTATGTAAGGTGTCTTGCCGTTCATTTTCTTCCCTTCCAGTTAAACGTTAAATTTGAGCTATAATAATATCACCATACGATATCTCATTATACTTATGGCAGAAGTCTGAAGAAAAGGCGTCCAAAAATACGATAGATTCGATAGAGTAGCCTTAACCTTAGAATAAAAGATGACATTGATGGCGGCTGATGAGGGGTTTGCGGGAGTCATGTAGCAGCGGTGGTGGCGGTGCAGCAAAACGGCGAGCGCCCACGCCTGCGTCAGCAGCAGGCGGAGGAGCGCGCGGCGGCGGGTCATGAGCCGTCCATCCTCATGGGTCGTCGCCCGGATTCCAAACGGCCATGAGGACGCGGCCCTGGATCAGTCCATCTCGTTGGTGTCAAGGAAGTGAGAGCGCACCTCGAGGTGGGCGGCCAGGTCGAGCACGAGGTGCTGGAGGGATGGGTGCTCCAACAGCTCGGCCTCGGGCAGCGGCGGCTGGCAGCGGGGACGGTACTGGCGGCCCTTGAAGCCGCGGTGCAGATGCAGGACCACATCACAGAACACGTAGCGCAGGAGCAACAAGCGCAGGAAATCGTCGCCAAAAAATTGCAAATACGACGGTTCTGCAAGACATTAATTAAGAAACAATGATCTCGACCTTGGTTGGCAACAGCTGCGGTACAAATATGGATGCGGGATCAGTGGTTCCATTACAACCAACAAACATCCGATAGCACAAGTTGCAAGGTGAATGTTTGGTAACACCGAGAGCATGAAATATGCAGCACCATTGAATATGTCAAGAAGAGTTAAGAACAATTAAGAGAGAGAGAGAGAGAGAGAGAGAGAGATAGGATGGACCACCAATTCCGCACGTACCTTCGTCGTACTCACCAACGCGGGAGCGCGTGAAGAGACGCGACGCTTCCGTTACAAAGCGGTCGACAAAGCTTTGACAGCGCTCCCAGTGGTGAATTGGAATGCTTGTCAAGTTGCAGCAGTAGCAGAAGGCAGTTAAGGGCGAGTGCAAAAACAACGTGAACAATGAACCATTGTGTTGTTGATCTAAAAAATGCACGGCAAACAGTTTATTTTGATGTTCATCTCTTGTCGCATGTAAAATGCAGATTGTTTACAAGTCCCATTTCAATCTGTACCTTGGAAAGCGGGCGGCGTATCCTGCGGCGACATCAGTGTCACCAATGGTTGACCAAAGTATCGCGGGATGTGTTGGAAAACGAAACTATTATCAGAGTCAACAATAACAAAGAGCGGCCGACGTGTAAATGGATACAAGTCGCCTGGGTATAGACAATGCGTCTCTTTTGACTTCTTGTGCTCGTTGTCACGCTTTGCGCTGGTTAGCACACCTCCCAGATCGTAACCCACTACAAAAACAGTAATAATCAACACATTTTAACATAAAATCTTATTGAATAAACATACTGTCCTCGGGGTGTTTCGTAGTCGAGAAGCAACCATCGGCGGACAGGTAAAGCAGTAGGGCACCATTGGTGGGTAGTTCCTTGAAACCACTAGCGAGGAACACTAGTACCTGACTGAGCGTTGGTTTGTACAGTAGATACTTGTGCGGATTCTCTCTACGGGGTCGTTCACCATTTTCTATATATCTACAAATACGCAAATCATCAATGCCAATATAGTTGTACATCTATTTGCCATAATGATAACCCACCCTTTGCTACCAGGTACACCATAAGGCGCTCTCCCCGGCGCAGGACTTGCATCATATATGTGATTGTAATCTTCCTGTGGTTCTCTTTCTAGTGTTTGAATCATTCGGAACATGTCCATTGTGAGTTCAGAAAATTTGACCTGTTCTGAGGCACTGCCCACGATAAGGATTTCTTGGAGGGTTAGTGTCATGTACTGTGATTTTTCTACTGGTGGAGTGGTTAATGGACTTAATCTGCAAATTAATAAAATATATTTAATATAAGTTTCCTCTGGGTAATATTATTGTTGATTATTAGGCATCCAGGTAAATTGCAAGGTTTTAAATGAATCAGGATGTTTGTAATAACTTTTTGGGTTTTGGTTCTTTTTGGCAACGCTGCTTACCTATGTGAAAGCACGATCGGATTGGTGTCCGCATGCAAGACCGAAACTAACGAATCGGCCGTGATGAAGCCTTTGATCTCCTCGAGGACCAAGCTCCACTCAATCTGGTCATCAGGTTCATAGGTGCTGGTGTAATCGGCGATATGTCTGTCTAATTCTATTATTAACTCCCTAACTAGTTTCATGCGGCGTAACAGCAGGCAGACGACGATAAAGCGCGCGTAGTATCGCAGCTTTTTCACCATCAGTTCGGATCTGCAAATCCGGAAGCAAAGAAGGTCATTAGCACATTGGCACGAAAACGGTCGGATGAGCAAATTTATCAGTGGGTAAAGATTATTCCAGCTATTTGGGTTTCATAATCACAAATATAAAAGGGTTTGGGGGAAATGGTTTGAATGCCATTATGCGGCGAGTAAAAAAAATTCGATTTCTTCTGAAACAATACGTGATTTATGGGTAGTACCTGTCTTCTTTGGCGGCTCGGGAATAATAAGCTCGACCTCTAATGGCGGCATAGAAGGAATACGCCTCATTTAGATAATTCGTTTCACTTGTTCTCAAACTGCAAAAGATTTATTTCAAAAGTATGTTTAATTTAAGCAGACTTTTTTTTTTTTTAGTTTATTTTGCTTGATCTTGCAAACTTACTAATAGTGATAGTAGAGCTGTCCGATTTTGGAGGCAATTTCCCCGATCTGCCATCGTTTAAGTCCGTACTTGGTGTCCAATATTTGTCGGTGTTGCTGTTGAAACTTCCAAAGTTTCGTGTAAATATCGAAAGTTCTACCGAAGTACGCCTGCCACTGCTTGTGGCCGTATTGAGGCAAATCCCTGCGAGCGACAGACATGAATCAACGAAATTATCTCTTGCTTCCGGCTTTGAGACATCAAATAAAATAGGAATATTTAGAACACTCTCATCAAATGGTAAATCAGGTAAATATATTCTCAACTAATAGCATTGGTCGTTGAGTTAAAATTTGTGCCGTAAATAAACCAAACTATTAACGTTCTGGAAAGGATTGCTTTAAGTGCTCGTAGTGCGAGGAAATCAAGTGATGGAGGCACGTGTTAGAAATTGAAGAAATTTCTTGGGTTTTTTGATACTTTGCGCTGCGATGTGCGCGCGATCTTATTAATTGTATAAACGTGTTTCTGTCGATCAAAGCCAGGCGCCTCCACCAAAACGAGCAACTTGCGTGCTAACACGTGAGATATTCGTGTCGGCCGCGAAAAAATAAAATACTGGCGGTGCACAGATCAGGGGTGACATCAAAATAATAACATTAATTACAACAAGAAAAGAACTGCCGACAAAATCATTACTTAAGATTAAAATATCATATATTCATTTATTGCAAAAATATATTTTCTTCAGTGATGAATTTGTATGCTAAATGTATGGCACTTTACCTAAGTCCATTAAAGAGCTGTTTGGACTTCTCCAGCAAGTGGCAGAACTCCATAACCACCTTTCGTTCGTGCTCTTCCATGTTCGCCATGCCTACCATGGTTCTGGGAGCGCTGGAGGCGCGGTGGCGGTGGCGCCCGCCGCCGTAGGGCTGGTCGTGATGGTGGAGCACGTTGGCGGTTGCCGAAGGTGTCGGCTCTACGTGGTGCGTGCGCCCGCGTTTTACGTGCTGATGGCAGCGGTGGTGGCGGCCATCGCGGCAGGCACAACACGAACCAAGGGCGCAGAAGGACTACGCATACTTGCACACATTCACGCATCCACCACGTCGATGACGGCAGCGTAGAGAACGCGGCGGCAGCGCACTTGCAAAGACGACGTGGATTTTCGCACGATTCACGCGCGACGACGCCGGAAGAAAATCGAAACGGCGAGGACGAGTCCGGACATTATGGCTGAAGTGAGCGCCGCGGCGCTTCTGACGTCATTTATTACGGCACATGGCTTACGAGTTCGATTCGTGGTGCGTCGCGACCTCCCGAGCACGTACACACATTTATGGGTTGTAGATTGCGCTCAAGTTTGGTTAAACTTTGCGCGAGATTTAATGAGAATATTTATTTAGCGGCTGAGGAAGTGGTGGTGGTTGTGATTTTGCTTACTTTCAGGCTTATTTTTCTAAGAACTGGTTACAGTCGGGCAGCACTGGGGATGCGTGAAAGTTGGCGTGACTAAACTACGAGTAGTTTGGGGCGCATGGCAAAGTTCTCGTTTGTCGGGGTGTTAATATGTATGGGAGATTGGACGCGTGTGTAGCGGCGGTGGAGCGCATGATTCAGACTTGTACTCGTAGGAGTCATACACGCAAAAAGGAAAAATCAATAGTACGATGATTTTACGCAGCGTTCATTCTGCTGCCATCTAAAAACTAACCTGCTGAATTAAAATATTTCTGAAAAGTTAGGAGCAAAAACTCATAGCAGAAAAATCTAACTATTTCATAGCATAAAGTTTCCTGCAGAATGCGTATAGTCAAAAAGTAATGCAGTGTAATTGAATAATAGAGAGCGTCATCAAATACTAATATTTATAAAGATCCCACAAAGAAGAATAATAACATTTATTTAATCCACTAAATATACTTGAGTGACCCGTACATAATTATTTTACGCTTTAATTATATTTTTTGGAGATACATTGAAAATAGTTTTTTCGACATTTACTTGAAAATTACATGTTCATGTGATATTTTTCTCTTCTTTTACTGGTTTGTCCTATTTAATTTGAAAAAATCTCCTAAATTAAAAAAGTGTTACATTTCTAAAAAATGAGTTTTAACAGAGCGCCCAAGTGCTATCTCATTAATTAGCGGTAAAGAGGCGAGCGTTAAAAGTAACCGGGGGTGGTGTGCAAAATAGGCGGTAAGCAAAAAGCCGCGGAAATGGGTCGACGATGCGATAATGGCCGGCGCTTAATTAAAAGGGAGCTAGAGTAAACGAGCACTTTTTCTCCAACACAAATATTTCTTTTCTGAAATCTACAGAGCGATTTCTACAATTTTATACGTGCACGTTTGCACTCACTTTCTTCATTATGTTAAAAATGTTAAAGATGCTCTTGTTCTTCAAAATAATCTAATTTTTATATTCTTTATAACAAAAGATAATTTACAATTTTTACCCTTTTAAAACATTATCGCACAAGGAAGATCACAAGCTCACAATAGAATCGAGTGAAATAAAGCCTTTGGAAGTGGAGCGTCGAGATAACAAAAGGAGCAATGAGGACGAGCGCAAAGGGCAGCGCCGAGAAAAAATTCTTAATGATACAAGGGCGGGTCGGCAATACGACAAAATAAAGCGTAAAGAATGGAGAATAATAAAGAGATGGAAATGCAAAACGTTGGGGTAAAAACGCCCGCTCGCGGCAAGGAGAGCGCGTAATAAAAAACGAAGCGGAGAACAACGGGCATAAAATGGATAAAAACTCGGGAAGAAAATGAAAATAGGGGCGACGGAAAAAAAAGAGGAGAAAAGGACTGAGGAGATGCAATAAGTGAAGCAATAAGTCATGTCTCGTTTGCGTTGTTTGCATAATTTCGGGAAAAGAGAACAAAGCAATCATTATTTTACAAGAAATATTGGAAGAAAATTTTAGGGAAAACTTAGTACATTGTCATGCAAAGAACAATATCACAATTCCTATGATCTTGAATGAGTAGAAACCACTATAAAATCACAGTTTGGTCATTGTTGCTATGACAAAATTGTTGATTATACCAAAGAAAATTTAAAAGTTGCACTTTGAAATTTTAATGTTTATCTATTTATATGTTTATTCTCAAAGAGCAATCTGTTTCATATACATTTCATGCAACACAAAAGCGATAAGTAAATTTCCCAACTAATTAAAACTGCACCATACCGAATGATAGAATGCAACTGATATAAATAATAACCTACTATCAGTAGATCGCTACCACTGGTCGGCCACTCTTTGCTGTCATAAATAAATTGCATTGTCAACTGTTCAGTACGCATTTATATTCCTGCACAAGATGAATGAATGCGTGCGCGTCGATTGCATTTCATACACAACGCCACAAACGGGTTGAATGTATCGCTCCATAGCGACATTGTGTGGTACAAATAATGCAATGTCGCACGCAAGGGATGATGCGTGATGTGTGTGGCGATAAAAAGATATCGTCAATAGTATGTGATGTGGTTTCATAGTCAATGATATTCACTTGATATTCTTCTGGAAATAAAAAATCATTTCAATTAATTTAAACTTAGATTAAATATTAGCAGGATCTTGTCAAAGTAAGGGCAGGTAATTAATAGTTATGGTAGTTAGCAATATATTGGCGGTATTCGTGGTTACTCTATGCTTGAATGTATGCATGCCTAAGGGCCTTATCTAAATCAGATTATGAGGCGTGCGCCAACCAACCAACCCCCCAATAATAGACAATGATTTTGCTTTACTGCAGTTCCAACCCTAAATCTAGTTTTAGTAACACCACCTTCAATTCTCCACCAAATCATTTCATACCATCAATTTGGGATACACTTGCATCCCTCTGCTTTGCCCATCTAAAATGTAACCGATACCAACTAATATGACATACAATCATCTCCCACACTGATTTTCTCTTTGTATATCAAGATTAGAGCATAGCCCGCAGTATATAGAGATGGAGGTCCTAGCAACTGTAGCCAGGACTAGTTCTGATAGTCCTGAGTATCCAAAGCTTCTTGCTAGCACGACGTGTATTGGTTACAGTTTGTGACGGCTGGTACTACGTTCTGCGGTGATGTGCGATATGTATGCACAGAGAAGACAGTTCTGGCTGTAGGCAGAGGGGTGGAGTTGGAGATAGCGATGCGGAGGGTGCGCGCGGGCGGCTTCAGCCGTGCGTAGAGCGTCAGTCAATTGTCACCGCCGCCGGATGTTGCATTGTGCACTCTGCGCCGGAAACGAGCGCCGTGCAGCCAGAATTCAAATGTTTTCGTCCTTCCCCCTCGTTTAATGCCGCCGCCATATACGCAAACGCGCCTCTTGCAGGAATTCTTTCTTGGTTTACTTTTAATTGTATTGTAATTAAAGTAACCAAATACTAATCAACTATATTATCTAATTTCCCTATAAAAATATATTTATTCGAAAAACAGCGTTTCTGGTGGTATTAATTAAAATTTCAGTTTCAAGTGGATATTTGATAAAACATATGTTGTTAATTTACATGTTTTACAATATGGCATAAATTAACGCTTTTCACATGTTCGCAAACACATATGCGTTTGAAAATGAATTAGGAACACAAACGACAAAACAAAAAAGCTTTGTGGCACTTTTCCGCGCGTTGTATTTCAACACCTGCGCACCCCACGTGGACGCACGCAATGTGGTATCCGCTTAAAAAATGAACTCTTAGTGAGTAACATTCTACATATAAATTTACCTGTAGATGAAGGTAGAAAGTGGAGAAAACCTTGGTGTCTAACACAACCGTTGCAAGTACCCTAATTATTTTCTTTTTCTCGCAGTAATTAAAAGCAGATTGCAAACAAAAAATGCAAGGAACAATTAAATAAAACCAAATGTTAGTACAAGTGTGGAGTTGTTAATATATCAGCAGATTTGCAGTGATGATTGCGAAAGATTTATTAGTACTTTTCATAATGCTAAAATAAACAAAATAGAAATCAACAAAGAGAAGGAATGTTTCATCACCGTATGTAGACTTGAGGTCTTTAAATTGTTTTTGTTGTTTTTAGTGCTCTGCTTTTGTTTCCTCATTGGCAATGCGGAAAGGAAATATTAAAACACGACACATTCGCGTACAATTTGTAAACGAAACGGATAGACTGCGATTAACTGGGGACACTAGATAAACATTCAAATTACATCCGTTTGGCGGCTTAACGTTTACAGCCTTGAGAAAGCTTTTTTAAATAAAGCATTGAAATAAAATCTTTGCTTTGATCAAATAGTTATTTTTCTTCTAGAGATGTGGAAGAAAAAGAAATGAACGTAGAAGGTTAGTGGGAATATGTAAAAAGTTGGCAAAACTGCAAAGTTAGAAACCATCGACCCATGTTCGCATATTGCAAAAGCTGGCAGAATAAAGGTAAAGAAAAGTTGTGCGAAGGCACCATTAGTCATGTTCTAACAACCGTCTTTAACTATTATAAATCTATCTGTTAACGGAAGCGGCGCATATATCTTGGCTTTAATGAACGTTTATTAATCATTGTTCTTTTCGGGGGAGCGCACCTCTTTCGATGCGTAGAGGAAATCGAATTGGATTCCCAAATATTCACAAAACAAAAACAAAATTGTGTTTACATAAAAAATTTTCAAATGTACATTGAGCAGCTCTTCATTGAGCATCTTCCCATCTAGCAAATGCTAGCAGCTTGTAACATGTAAGTAATGTTTGTATAACTTTCTCATTGAATAAATAAGCAATTAAATAACATTCATTGCATGCACTGCATTCGTTGCGCACACTTCAACAAAATTAATTCGCAACGCCCCTTGAGAGCAAAGTTCTCCCATGACGTTGGTGGTTCAACCCCAAATATAGCACAACTTGAATTTGCACACATCGTACAGATTCCAGTCATACTTGCTCAATTAACGGATTAGGGTAGTACTGCACCCTGAATAGATATGCTGCGCTTGGGAGTTGAACCACTAAAGCATCAAGAAGCAGTGCATAATAAACACCCTTTGGTAATCGCGTTAGTTGCGCACTGGTTTCGTGTTGATTCAGGCTGGTATTTATGTTGGATTAGTGTGATAATAGAGTCATCATGATGTGTACGAAAATTATTTGTTTGGGGGTGATAAAATTAGGCTTAAAGGAAATACTTATATTTGTTTTACATATTTCACTTCAAATTCGAAATATTTTATACTGCTATTGTGGAGAGGAGAACATTTGTTACTCTACAACGATTAAGCAACGATTAAACTGCTTTCCAAACGATTAACCGCAATGAAAACCCCACCATACAAACTCCCTACTTTGCTATACTTGTGCGGGTGGATGGTCAAAGAGAGTACGAGGTCTGTTACATTTCGTACTTTTTTTATTCTTTCTGAGCAAGTATCTTCACTTCCCATCGAGCCCTCTTTGTGCTCTATGAACTCTTTAGGCTTTTTGTATTATTTCTAGCGTATTCTAATCGCTAATGATCCTGTGAAATCAACGAGGTCTTTTCTGAACCTTTTTTTCAATGTTTTTTATGATTTCTTCTTATTGAAAAAGAACATTTGGGAATTTTATTTGATTTGTGAGGAAAAAATAAATCACCTAAAATTCGGTCAAAATTGTTGTAATTTTATGCAAAACTTTAACCAATTTCATGCAATTTTTGTGTGATTTTTATGCAAAATTGTTCAATGTTCATATAAATTTTTTTTAAATTATGCCAGCTTAACTCATAAGAATAGAAATTCAATGCTAGATTACTTTTTAATCTAAATAGAAGATTCAAATATTTACAGTCGTAAATAAAGTAAGCTAACTTTTCTTACAGCTACGAGGATAATTTTTTGTTTACAATCTTTACGGCTGCACCGCATCAGATCAAGGTCTTTACCGATTCTAACGCAGGTAGATCTTGTAGTGGTACTTTGGTTTCAATTTGGGTACCAGGTAGTAAACAACTCAGTTGTTTTTTGCAATGCGTATCTTGCTTTTCGTCCTAAAATATAGTTTTAGTGCAACGAGTAACCAAAGTAATCATTTCTACTTGTTCTCAAGCGGTTTGTATCTGATATTTGTTTGATTTTCTAAATGCTAGCTGCTAAATTTATTATTTGCAAAGTAATAACATGTACCTACAATCCACCCATCGTTGTTTGCTATTTATGCTGATATTTAGCGTTTAATACGCCGTGTATTGCGGAACGACCCCGAACGCGCCCTGTGCCAAACTACTAAATATGTGCATACGTAATACCAATACCCATAAAGATTTATCCAACTGATATTATATGAATTATTAATACATATTACGACAGCGGGGCGGCGATAGAAATACCATGCGCACAACAACACAATGCACATTGCCATAATATCGCACATTAGGTGTAATAAACAGAATAAACTGAAGGAAAATTATCAAAAGTTGAAAATCCATCTTTATTTGCAATCAATTGATAGAATTCAAGTTGTCTCACGATGATTTTGGATGTGTTCAACTGAAACAGAAATTTTCCACTCCATTTGTCTGATATTTACTAGTAATGGATTGATTTGTAATCATACACGAATTTTCCACATTTTTGTCTTATTTTTCCTCATGTTCTTCACAGCATGTACGCCGCACATATTTTTTATGCGGACTGTCATCAGTCAATGTCGTCCTGCACACCAAACGTACAATTGGCCTTTTCCAAAAACCTACCTTTGAGTAAATCCCTGCACAACCAGCACGTAACACAAACGGGTAATTTTGACATTATATGCATGACACGAGCAGACCACAATTGGAACGTCCATTGTAATGACTAGAGCAAATTGGTGCTGCAATGGATTTTCGTGTTTATAAATATAGCGAAAAAATGCAGAAAATGCATGTATGTTGGCGTGACAATGATTGATTTCTTTATTATTATGAGCATTTTGATGTTTCTATGTTTTACATGAGGTTAAATTAGGGATCATGTCTTTTTGTGGAGGAAGGTAGTGCTGTATTATCAAGTACCAAGTCATTCAATTCCACTTGTGTCATGATTTTCCGGATGCCATACATGACATATGCACGAATCTTTATCGCTAATGTTCTTCTTCAGTTGAACGCGAGTAAAGATATTTGAGCTTCTTAGAAATATAGATTTGACTTTAAGTTTCCTAATATCCAATTCTAATTCAACACAACTTTCTGTTAGTGCTTTTTATTTGACTAATAAATCTCTCAATTTGTAATCTATGTTTTTTAATACCTTGCCACTGTGAGGAGTAAATTTCAATTTGCTTTCTTTATCACCCAGTGTATGGACATGAACATTCAATCTGCAAACGCAAGATGTTCTTATCTTCCGTCATTCGTATATGTAGCGCGCTCGTTGTCATTAAGCTCAGATGGCACCGATTGGGATCGCACATTATCGAGACTCAGGAAGGCGTGATGATCCTTGCTCGGGGGTGCTTAACGATGTCGCGAGTGCTTTGATCAGCCCGCAATCGCTGCCAATTATCTTCTCAGTAAGGCATTACACCGACGAAACGTCTTCTTCTAATGCCATCATCTCCATCGATTGAGACCACACGCACCCAAAGACATGCCTTGAGCTACGGCTTATCCTTTTAATGTGACTTGTTATGAGTTGCTAACGCAGGCTAAAGTTTCGCAAAGTTTTGCGCCGATAATGACGATGGCGGCAACAGCTTCCCAAAATGCATCTTGGAAGTCGAGCGTCTTAATTGGTAGGAACTTCCGCGATTTCCGCGATCTAGTGGCATCCACCAAGGGAATTAGCTATTAAGATATCCTTTTTGATAATTTCCTCAAGTAAATTGTTATTTTATATCTTTTGGGAATTGGTTTTCTAATGGGCTGTTGTTGTTTTTTTTGTCAGACGCAAAACACGCGTTCTAGGAATATATCAGCTTTGGTCAGACATGTGGGCGAAGGATAATGAGCAAAAAAAAAGTTGAGGACGTGAGTCTCTTGGTCAGATGCAACTTTTGCACGCGACGGACATTAATAATGATCAACTTTCAGACGAAAAGTTTTAGTAGATCCATTCAATTTTGAGTTCCCTCAAACAAGATTAAATTTTATTAATGACTAATAGAGAAATAAAGCCCGTGAAAATAGAATGTAATAAATAATAAAAATACAGTTTAATAAGTAACTGTCTTCAAGTCATTTTAAATAAATTGTTACACTTGTAAAAAATTATGAAATCAACAGGTAAAAGCGTGATTGAGCTTTCGTGAGATAAAACATCTAAAATATTTTCGTTGTACGCCATTATCGCCAAGCGGCGGCGGGGTTTCTGTTTCTCGTCATGTTCCTGTTTACCATTTCAGCGTGTCTAACGACTACCGTTACCTCCGCCGCCGCCATTTGCCTGCATCGCATGCCGTTGTCGATACGTCCACGATTTACCGGCTTAATTGTAGGAAATCCGCAAATTCAATTACATGTCTAGTAAAAAAAATTACCACAAGAGTTGAAAACATCACACGTCACAACTTTTCCAGTGCAACTAACAATCCAAGTTGTTCATTATTCTGGTTTGTTCACAAAAAAGCAAAAAACGAAATATTTTTATCTACCAAATATTAAATGAGGATCTTCTTTCTATTTAAGCTCGCAAGTATCCTCTCTGCAACCGCGCACGTTTCGGGGGATGTTGCCGCGCGCACTGGGGATGTCCGCCGTCAGTATGGTGGGGGTGGTGGCGTGGCCACGCCCACGGAGGAACCGCCACTTGCGATATTGCTTCCTGCCCCATTCCTGCCGGCGCTCCGGGTTCCGCAGGACCTGTACACTTCCTGTCTTCCTGCTATCATCGAAGACAATTCTTGGCTCGCCACCACGCGACGGACAACAACAACAACAAGCCAACGCACTCGAATGCTTGAAAACTTGCCACTTTCATCGAGGACACCGACATCCTTCCAACTCGCAAACTTTCGCTACTAATCGATCTGCGGACAATGCGTGGTAAATAGGCATACGAGTAAGTACTTTGTATGTTGTAAAGTTCAGTGACAACTTGACAAGGCGGTAAAGTGAGGGGCACATTATGGGTGGACTTTGTTGTCGTGGTGGTTGTTGTTGATTAGAACTGGCTGGAAAGGGTTCGAATGTGAGTTAAAGTGTTGTGCGTGTCGTGCGGTCGTGGCGCGCTAATTAGTATACTAAACGTTTTCATTATCGCGGTAGGCATAAGGTAACTGCAGGTAAATACAACCAGGCAAATTACTAGTTGACTTTTTTGTGAGTGCGTGGGTGCGTTTTAGATGTGACTGACAATTACAAACAATCAACTGCATAGCAGTGCTAATTGTTTTGTGGGTAAGTCAGATAATTTAATTGAAATCAATTTAAATCAGATATTCACTGAGTTAATTCGCACATTATATAATCAATTTTACCTTGACTCATCTAATATCTGGCCTTACATTTGGCCAAATGCCAAAACCATAAGATTTCATTTTGTTTTGAAGTTTACAAGACATCTGGAAGCTGATGGAATATTAAGTAGATGCTTTATATGTTCATGTTGATGATCCTTTTGTTTTTATTCATTGCACTATACGCATTATTCGTGACCGACATCAATCTAAAAATAAAATTTCTAAAACAGTGCATAATGAGATGAGGGAGCTCTTCCTGTGTCATAATTGAAACGGAAGTGGCCAATTCGTGCGACAGACGCGGACGCGTGGTCGTTGCTGTCGCTCGTCTTTGATAACACGTCGCGGCCGCGTCTGATAACAGTTCCGCGTGTGCATCACCTGCAGACCTGTTATCCGTACTACTTTGACTTACCTTAATCACGCATTTAAATAAACCAACACAACATTTAGTTTGCTAGCAAATTGTGCCAATTTATTGCTAACCATGAGGTCATTAGTTTGTTTCTTCCGCATGGACGTAGTTGATAATGGTACCGATGTTTTATTTGTGTTGGTGGTTTACAGAAAAAAGTGTCCGTTACGTAGGAAGATGTACGAAAGTTCATGCTCATATCAAGGCGCCTTGGAGTTGAAACGCGGCGGGAGTGGTGGCGGTACGACGGCGGCTACCTGTCCGCTTGGCATCAAGAGCGAGGAGTTTGCCACATCCGATTGGCCCGCGTATCGATTCTGCAATCCCAGCACCTTTGAACAGCTCAAGCAAAGTGTGGAGAAGGCTAAAGCAGCGCTACAGGTAAAAACAGCTTCGATAGATAAAAAACATATTAAAGGAATGGATCTTAAATATTATGTTACCACAACACAAAGTTAATTGAGCCATTGTCTAAAAATAGATTATCTTTAAATTGCAGGATCGAAGTGGTTTTCTGGGAGCTGGTAGTGCATTCAGTGATCTCTATGGTAGTGTTGGGTCTACAACCAGAACGCAGGACTCTCTTCAAGACACCACATCCAACAGACTAAGGGACAGTGATTCACATGAGTTAAAAAGATCTACACAAGGTACATACCATTAATTATTACTTTCTTATAAAATATTCCAAATTTTAAAGGAGTAACCATTTAAATGACAGATACCATTATTGACTAAGTCATGTCTTAATAATTTTTCCTGATGGACCGACAATGACCTATTTCTATTCCAAATTTCCTTTTGTTTTTGAAACATATATATAGCTATATTTTTGGTATTTTTGAGATCACGGTCTATGAAATATATACTTTTGCTAAGAAAAATGATATAGTACCTAGATTGGTAGAGGAGAGAAAGCACGCAGTGTAGCTCGGTGGCGGCGGCAACTCGGGAGAAACACTGCGTCGCGGGCCAATGAGGTCTCCCCCGATGCGGTCCCCATGGCAACACGCCCTATCATACTCTGCGATCCAGAATCCTACTGCCATCCTTGCATACTAGTCCTCCATCACCAAAATCAAACTGTTCTTGAGCTTATATTCCCACTAGCCTTTTAAGCCTGCCTATGTTTATTCAAAAATATTAATTAAAATCTTAAAATCATCAAGAAATTTATTTAAACATTCAAATCCTCCAATGACTGCTAATAGAAAAACAATGTTGCTGTTTTAATTTTTCTTACTTAACAATAATTACTATATTTTCCCATGATTTTAAACCCGCAAAACATCAATTATACCAATTGTCAATCGCTGTAACCACCGGGGCGTGGCGGGCATCATCGAAGCGCGAGGTCGCGACCTCCTCGCTTAGCTATCACCCCCAAGCCGCCCTTCTCACTCGTATATCTTTCGATCCGCGGCGCCCGGCACTCGATGAGCCACAATAAACGTGCTCTAACCATCAAACGCGTATCCCATCTACCCAGTTTTGCAGTCATCCACCCCCAGCAAACCACCAAAGCGTGTAGTCGTATACACACCCTCTCGATATGTGATACGCGATTGCTCGGTGGGTGATATCGCGCCGGGCGTATCAATCAATTACGACGCTTTCGACGCAATAATAGACCGTGACTAAATTTATAACTCTCTCGACGGGTGGATGCCCGTCATGGGAGAATCGGCGTAATTATTCCAGAGAATAACAAACAGTAGATGACTATGGATGTGAAAGCTGGGAGGTCGGAGATTCTAAAAGATCTGTAGAAGGGTGGTAGGATACTTTTTTGTAATTGTGTAATTTTCCACGGTACAGCCCTAACGATTAGTTCATGTAGTTACTATTAATAAGAATAGAAGTGACCTTGATTTGAAATATTACACAAAAGTGTGATTTATATTAGTGATAGTTTTTTTTTGCAACAATCTAATAATTGATAATATTCTTAGTCCAAAGCACTTTTGATATATTTGGACACTTTGGAAAGGGACCCATAAGCGTCTCACTGTTTTTACGACCTTTTTCATTTTATATTGCCACCGGCGCCCGTTGGCGCATTATCACCATCACGTCATGACATTGCAAAACGTTCTCTATTTATGTTACGCTTGTCTCCCTTCATTTCTTGTCTTCTATCTGAAAAAGCCACTCGACTGAATGAAAAGCCCCGAATTAAAAAGAGCAAAGGCAATTATGTTCCTGCAACGTGTCGCGCCCAGCTCGACAACAATGGGGTGTTGATAAGCGATAACACAATTCTGCTTGCAAATTTACTGCTTGGAAGCAGAGGACAAGAATATACAAGCAACGGATGTTACTTTATTGTTGTTTTTATTTCTCGTAAAAATCACTTCTTATCAAACGATTTAAGAATGCGGAAAAAATATACGTCAAGAAGAAAACAGATTTGTCATTTTTTATTTAATTTCATGTTAAATTGCAATCAAGACATCATGTCCCTGAGATAAATTGCTGGAATTTATGAATTTGACAATTTTGACAATTAATATCGTCGGGTGTTTCGTGTTGTACTCTCCATTGGTCGTCAGCGATAACAAAGAATTGAAATTTTCGGCGAGGACCGAAGCACCAAACATGGCTGCCGGAAGCGCGGCATCAATCACCGGGCGCACGTCAATTAGACCTCCGGATGCACGTCACTATCAATTTGGCGCTGGGCCGCGATCACATAACCAATATTGATTTCTATCCAAAAGCCAACACCATCGCGCGCAGTAAAAGGTACCTTCAAAAAAAAAACAAGAATCCTTAAAAACAATATTGTAACCTTCTGAACCTCCTCAATCTTCTAAATGTCGAAGAAAATAATTTCACATACAAGCACAATCAAAAATTACACAACAATCAGAATTTAATGGCATCCTTTGTTAAATTACTGTCCAGTGCGCTTCTCGTGGGAATTGCACTTTGACATAGAGACCCTAGACCTTTTTGCGGGGACCTTTTTGGCGCGCGCCCTAATTCGTTAAATGGCTTGAAACATATGCCCTCAGTGCAACCAACACAAGCGATACAAGTGATACACCATGCGCACACGCGACTCATGATTGAGTCAATCGACTGTACACACACAAAGCAAAATAAATGTGCATGGCTTTTGAAATGTACCCTCTCGACTAGTGGCCGAGAGATCTAGGGTTGGAATGATATATATTATGGCTACTGACTTACCTATCTTTGGGTTGAAATGCTGACACTGCTGATCACGTTTCGCTCGTCACACGGCAAAGAATGGGGTGGGTCCAACAAGAGAAAGGCAGTATGTCAACACACATTTGTTAAGAATTATCATTACGTGTTCATCGTGAAGGAATAATGGGTTAGTGTTTTAATCACAGGATTACATGATCAATTATGATTTAAGTGGAATTTTTTTGGATTAAATTATGCCACGAATTTATTAGTATAATTAATAAATATTGATAAGAAGGTTTTCTTAAAAAAGCTATAATCTATTTAATTTTTTTTTAAACAAATCCCTAATTTGTCCTGATAAGTACTACTCTGATTTCAGTACATTCTGACCAAACGAGGTCCTCGGCTTGTAGTAAACTCATGCCCGTCTGCAACCCCTTTTTATCGCCCTTGTATTCGGGCTTTGATTAATAGACTACAAGTTGGCCATTTAGCAGTCGGTAACTAACTTCACGCCACCTCGCCGCCCCGGGGGCTGGATAATCTGATAAGGAGCGACGTTATGCTGCTTTCACAGTGTTCACTTTACTACTCTCCCACTTTGCATTGCAACCCCGAAATATATAGCTCGCATTCACAAATTAGAAATCAGCTGCCTCTAACAATCTGCTTTTGTATATTAACATGTATATCTGCCAAGTAATTTAATTTAGTGCTTTGCGCACCTGCATCAAATCAAAAAATTAAGTTGATTAAAGAGACGATCGCTGATTAGAATGTATTCAATTTTTGTGTTTTATAAAGTGACATGATCGTAATGCATTTTAGGTGAAAATGAATATTATTGTTATAGGTTTGGACCGAAATGAAAAGACTAGCAGTCATACACATCTATCATCCCCGAAATCATACAACAGCCTCACTGAGAGTATTTCAGGGCGGACGAAATGCGGTGAGTTGTCCTTTTACTATTTACTATGCACTATTTCTACGCTCTATCTAATATTATAATCCAAACCAATGCATAATCAATTTCTATTTGGCCGCTTCCAACATGTCCGCCATCAAACTGTGGTATTATTTATACGCTCGTATTCATGCAATATTTATTAGGGTTTCCATTACCAATGGCCAGCCGCAAAACTAGTATACACATAAATTTCCTAGTCAGATTCAATAATTTATTGATTGTAAGCTAGGAAATAGTATCTAACAAACGAAGGAAATCATGTTTTTGGGATTAGAAGCAGTGGTAATATAAAATTTACGGTTTTCCTCAAAAATCTACTCTGAATTGATAGTACATCTACTACTGCAAACAGTTTTATAAAGTTTTAGTCAAAATGTAGTCTCTTCTAAGTTTGGTATTTGCTTTCACTATTGTTATCAGTCTACACGCGATCCACATATAATCTCAACGCCGCCGCATCCCCGAGCATCTTTGCGCGCTCGTAGATTTTCCTAACTATGACTAATACCCTGTATTTCCGGGCTGGAATGGTGGAGCCACACGTCCCGGCCGTTTCCTGCCGCCCCCTTTCGCCGCGCGCGCGCTCCGCAACGCACCCGGGGAAACAACCATTTTCGTAACAAATACACCAACGCTACCGCCAGAGGCACATCATAATGTCGGATTGTGTCTGACTGGGTAGAATACACCATGCAGGCTGGCGCGGCAGCAGCGAGCAGAACGTTATAGTCCTTCGTGGAAAATACAACCACCCATCCTCCCAACCATTGCACCCTTCTATATTTCATTTAGTTATTATAGTTATTCTTCTTCTTTGAACGTTAGGAAATTACTCTACACAATGGTTAACGATGCAAGGATAGGGCAGGAGAAATTTTGTGGTTGGAAGAATATTTCACAGTAATAATTTGATAAATATATTGTTATTTTCTTCAGTTTGCTTCTTTTTGTAAATGTGCAGTAGACTTGCTTGTGCGAATCCACATACGCGTTTGATATGCAAATTTAATAAGCAAACTTTGCGCATACATCAAAGTATATTGTCGTTTGCGAGCCGTTGCCATTAACCTAGGCGAATATAACCGCAGTAAAAGGAAAATTTCAGCGTTTTAATTGCGGCGATATATCATGCGAAAATTATGCACGGCATGCTCAACAAGCACCTGAACAAGGATATCCCATTCATAATTTACCCGAGTTTTGCTTTCTATCAGTAAATTTGTTATGTAAAAGCTTTGTGCTTGGGGTTCCTGTTTCATTGGCTTCATTTCGTTTGTTGCTTGGAATTGTTGAAAAGAAGTCTGGGAAAACAATCAACAGATGTCACCAAAGTTGGTGGTTGGCAAAGCGCGAGCAAAAAGCTCACTCGTGCTGCGCCGTAAATTCAATATTTTGCTCACCAAGCAAGGTCTAGTGTTCACAGTAGAATGAAGAGTGTTGAGGGTGCATGGGAGAAGCGCGAAAGTACAGATCTGTGTGTAATTCAAGAGCGCCAACTCTCGGCAATCCTGCTGTGCTATGCGCTGTTTCGGTTCGCACCCCTGCTGCGCGTAGTGATTTATCCTGTTTCTACTAGTAGGATGAAAAGGTTGCATGCGAGAGAGTTGCTTCCTTGTTTCACAGAGGGCGATGAACTGCAAGTTTACAACAACTTTGCTTATAGTTTTCCTGCTACTGATTTTGAGTAGCATTCGCTACTTTTTAATTTCACTGGTACATCCCATCTAGATATTCGAGTGTCTGGAAAGTTTCATTTTTCATATTTTTTTACTATATAGAATGTTTGCCTGGAAGGGTACATTTATTTCATTGGGTGACAACAAGACAAAAGCTTGTAGTGAGTGCACCAAACCGTGTAAATGTTAAACGTTGAAACTTTACTCGTCTATTTAACAAAGTTCCACACTGCGCTATAGGAGGCTGTTTGAATAGTAAACTCATTTTCAGTCTCCGAGGTATGCACAACTGTTGAAAAGCGGTAGTACTCAGGTGAAGTGACTAATGAATAGGCGCCTGATTGAATCCGTCCTGTCATTCTGAACATTCTAGGGACTATCATTTGCAGTTTCGTAATTCTGTAGAACGGAGTGAGGTTTGAATGAGGCAAACTTTAATCAACAAACTTTGGGCTGTACCACTTTGATAAAGTTTTGCTGAAATGGAAAACTTTGTGGAAATTTCTATCAAATGGAACGAATCTTTCTAGCGCAGTAAGTAGAACAGAGTATGAGAGAATATAGGTGGACTCATGTACTTATACTTGAGTATTTTTTTTATTTCCTTCAAAATAAACTTTTTCTACTTCACAAATTTCTAGGTTGTGATATTAATATAATGACAGTAATTTAAGAGGTTATGTCAATCGAGGAATATTGCTTTCTGTTCTTTGAAGGTTTTTGGGTTTAATATTTCACCATCATGCAAATAACACAAAACTCTGAGTAATCTAATAATATATTACGAGTAAACCCTCAGTAAAAAATCATACAACTCCAATTCCAACTGAAAGTTTTAGCAGAGTGACATGTTTTACATCACGGTAAAATGGTCTTTTAACATCCTTCACAGCATAATACTTCTATAATTTTACAACCAGTAGTTAAACTGCCTCCGTAAATAATGCTCTAGCATGCACAAATGCAATACACGTACTTCTGGCGCCTGAAAGAATAATGCATTTTTAATTGCCACACATATTGCACCTCCCGTTCTCACACTTGAAAGTCAGCGAACACCCCCAAACGCTTAAAATTCAAGTGCGCTCTATTTCATACTTGCCTCTACTGTCGCATAAATTCGCAATAAAAATCACATTCACCCACACATTACAAAACTAGCATATTTACTAGACACAACACAATCCATTATGTAACACGCATATCAATATGTTAGCTGTCGTCGCAAATTTCAACACGAGAGGAAAAAGTGCGCATCGTCGCCACCCCGCTGATGTGAACCCGCCGGAGTAATCATATCCCACGTGCCGCTTGATAATTAACGACTGCTGCTGCACACGTTGGGGGGGTGCAACCAGAGCGCATTATGCAATTATCACGTGTGCGCCCAAAATATAAAAGTCAAAAACGAAACATTACTCATTGCGCAAGGAGCCGCCTAGAATGTGTATATTGGCAATGGTTTGCTAGAAAGAGAGAGGAGGTTTGGATGCGAGACGGTGGCGCATTGCTGGGGGATGATGGGACTCTGTATATTGATATCCTCTCGGGGAGTGTTGGTGCGAGTGCGTAAATCCCTAGCCGTGTCGTCGAATGCATCAACACGCTATTATCCCAGTCGACGTTTTGATTGTGCACTTTATTAGGTGCACTAGGGTGGTCTCGCTCTGGCACGTGGCGGAGAATGGCAGAGAATGACGGCGTACAATCATTGCGCTAACGACACACGATTGATGTGCATTTTAATGTTGATTCGTTGCAAATCGTGCGTGAGGTGAATCAACAGTGTACGGGAATATCAATAGGGCGCTTGAGGTTTATTACTGTTTACACATCAGTGGCAATTAATATAAAAAGTTGTTCTTAGCAAAATTGGGCTTTATTAACTATCAAAATAATACTTTTTATGTTTGCAGTAATTGTTTTAATCGTTTGATTAAATTAATTCCCTCATGCATTAGATAATAATAATTGATTATAATACATATAGATATTAGAAAAGAAAGCTTAATTTAAGAAATTAAGGTTAAAAAACGTGAACATCTTTACAAAATAAGTATAATATCTGTCATTTTTATCAAGGGTGACAATTTGTCTCATTAAAATAACATTTTAACAATACCTACTTGAAAAATTTCTGTATTCTTTATTCAATGAACCAATGGTCCAATTCTAATCAATGATTCATTAATAAAAAATATTACAATGCAGCCATACTCAAATCAAAAACAAAAGAGCAAATTTTACAAATTTCAAATCAAACAATACCCCACAAAACGAGTAATAATAACGCATGAAGCAGTAATAGCCATTTTGGGTGCACAGCGGAAGCGGGCCGTTTCAAGGGGGTCGCTTTTGGAGTAGCGCGACCTCATGAGTATCCAGTAAAATGCTGCAAAAGCTCGCTTTTCCAACCGTAGCGCAGGTCAGGAGGTCGCGTGCACGAGGATGTAGCCACGTGCCGGCCACTCAGCGTTGCACTTATCATATTCATACGCGTGCGATCGGAAGACGTCGGTGTCGAGGAAAACGAAAGGGCATAAAACTACATGTGGAAACATCAAGGGAGCAAGGGGGACATGTTATGCGTTATGGTAACATGTTACGGTTGCATTATTTTTGTTGTTCTAAATAAATGTCATTAGAGTTGGAGAATTATGTTTAAGAGTACAAGTGGATTTCAAAGTACTTGTTGTTGGTGTAAATAATACAATGAGGTTTTTTTGATAAGCTGGAGTTATCTACATGTTTGTAGAGATATCTTTGCACATCTTTAGGTCGATTTTGGGTGTTGGTTGTTGGCGAGCGCGGAATAAATGGTGGTGAAGTGGCCGGAGCCGGTAGCGGGTGTTGGCGGATACCGCTGTCTCCGGGACACTTCCTCCCCGGGGCGGCCAATTTCACCCGGAGCGAGCGCTTTCCGCATTCCGTGCGCTCGCCCGCGCCGCATTGCCAACGTTGCCAACTACTCACGCGACTGTCCGCACAAAAGCTTGCCCCCGAGCGAGACGCGCACTCAACTACAATTTACCGACAATTTACAGTTTTCAGTTTACGCTGCTGTTGGCAAGTTGGCAAAGCATGCTGGCAGGAACACCACATCCAGCGTTTCAACTTTTCCAAATTAATGGTGAATGTTTAGGAAAGTTTTCGGTTGAATTAACAGCACATTACCGAGGAAGTTAAAGACTTGAAATCTCGACTCTACAAATTCATACAGAGTACACAAATATTGAGTGTAGCTACTGGATTTGTTGCTTTGATGAGGAGGAATTGGGATGTGGTTACCACAAAGTCACGTCTGGATTGTAAGCAATTTGTGGCGCTGAGTAAATATTACATCTTGAGGATTGACAATGTAAGCCGGCGTGACGTGTACGCGTATTGTGAGTATTAATATATTTTCCTCACACCATCGAAGCGAGTATTTCACTTTGCGCCCGAGACTTTGCCCTTGTTCCACTGTGTCGACGTTTCGCGCCACCAGCTTTTGCCGCCGCTGCTCTCGAGTGGGGCGCGAATGTGGTGGCAGTGGTGGTGGTGGTGGCAACGGCAGAAACTCCGTCGCAGCCCCTAAAGCTCATTTCCGGGCTTCGCCGCCTGCGCTATATTAATTTTAAATTAAAGCCGGATAGCGTCGCCCGTGCGCCGGATTATCTAATGCACTGCTATCGCGCAGGAAATAACCGGGCCTCCTGCTAGATTGCCATTAATATTACCATTACGCAGCCGTACGTACAGTTGTACACCCACGCTGCTTGTCTATATTTGGATATGACTACCAACTGTGGGGGAATGTTTATACTTTGTTAGTTTGTGGAATATTAATTTTGTGTTGTTTTATTGTTGGTAAATATTTCAAAAGATACAAAGGATACAGGACTTGAATTCAATTAAAGGTATTATATTTTTTCAGACAAAACGTATTTTTATTTACTTTCTGTTACTGTGTTTTTTACTATATTTACTTTGTCAATTTTTTTAATGATATCATAGAATCAAACTTAAATAACAAACCTGTTAATTAAAACTCAACTACACACCCTTTTTAAATCTCTGCTTATTATTTATTCCAAATGCGCTCTATTATTGTCAATATAATACTTATCTCTTTATCCCACATGTAATTCAACTCCCAAACTTGTCTAATCTCAAACACTCATCTCTAACACACCATCGAAAAGTTAAGTCTTAACCTCTCCCACTCGAATTTGTTGCATGTCCAACCCATTGTGTTGTCTAGTGGGAAGCGACTGGCATTTAACTTTATCCCACACTGATCTCCTCTCTGCTGTGACCACTTCACTTGGAACATCACCCCAAAACACCAGTACCATCACACAGCAATGTGACGTGCGACATATGCGTGCTGGTCCTACTCTATCTCGCAAAAATGCGCTCGTGTCTCTCACGCGTTGCTCACTTGTCCTGGGGTCCCTGACAATGGGTTTATTTAAGGATGACAATCGACGTACGCTCACAATTTGGTGTGTACAATGCGTATATTCTCACCTCGCAAGGGTGCGTTTACCTTTTTGTGTGAGGTGGCCGTCGGTGTGCTCATGTAGGTGATCCCAGTGTTTATACACAAACACTCTGGGGTTTTTGGGGTTAGTGCGGGCTTGAAATGGGTGGGAACGCGGAGCGCAACTCGACACCCGGAATGAAATTGAGCAATTGCGAGTCAATCGCCGTGCAAACAGATTGGGTAAGCAATGAATAAGGTAAGTGAATGGGGATATGTGGGAGCAATTGGGTGTTGAGGATAGGTGATCAGTAGTTAGTTTGTTAGTATTGGAAGGATACTATGAACTACATACGAATAACATGTTGACATGAGCTGGTTTTTTAGTGTATTCAGAGCATTCTCACCTAATTTGTGTACTACTAACGGTGGTTTTGTTAGTTAAACAACAAGGGTGTGACCGAACAACCTCTAACCACCTACTGCATGCAAAAAAACCTAAGCACACAAAGCGAACAATGAGGAAAGAATGTGTGACTTGTAAAGTAGAGTAAATAAATTAATCAACTTTCACGTTTTTTTCACTTTATTGTCAACTTAATTGGTATACCTAGCAAGGGAAAATTGCAATAAAATCACATTTAGTGAAACAAGTCCAATATCAATATCAAGAGAAAATATTGTTTATTTTTAAGGGAATTTATTTTTATAATTTTATTAGATTTGGTGTTAACGAAGTCGGATTTGAAACTCTAAAAAGATGATGAAAATTGAAATATTGAAAAGGATATGTTCGACAGTGATTTGCCGCCCGGAGAATCCGGGCGCACTCCCTAAATCCGCCGCTCCGGTGCGACGGAGCGCGCGAGGAGGAAAAGCGCTCCGGCAGTAGGCAATCGATGTGGCTGCCGGTTGCCATGGCGGCGTTTCCGGTTGCGTTCAGCGCCTCCTAGGTTGCGTCGACAAGCGCGTTCCTTCAAATAATTTACAGGGTACTTGCTTCAAGTCTAATTCCAACTTTTATCAAATCATAGAAATTTTATTTCCGCTGGAAAGTTGGAGAAATTGAGGACATGAAATCTTTTAGGACATGCTTTTGAAATAGATTTTGGAAGAAAAGAGACTAATATTGTGTGGGTTTATTTGACATCCAGTGGAGAGAATGCTATCTATCTAGGAAAAACATTCAGATGCTATAGATGTTTAAGGTTGTATCTAATCTGGATTCTAGATAGGCGCAACCATGAGAATGTCCTAGAAAGGTATCTAATTCAGAAATTAATTTATAGAAATTCTTTATATTAATTAAACATCAAATTTGGTCTGAAAAACGTAAAGATAATCTTATAGATATATACATGTCCATATTTTGCACACACAAGTTTTTAGATGTAGGTGTAAATGCAAAGCAAAGGGCTATATTACCCCCACCGTTCCCCAACATGCAAGGATTTATGCGAGTGGGGTTGGCATGCCTTCTTCAGGGATGGTTTATGCCCGGAACGCGGCTTGATTGGTGCGTGTAGAGGCAAAGACAACCCCTCCGCTTGCCAGAACAACCTCGTGCGCGCAACCCCCGCCGCCCCACGTGCCGCGTACGGAGGTATCGCATCCGCTGCGTCGATGAAAAACTTCCAGTTGATCGTAAATGCGCCCGATATTCGGACAGATTTGACAAATTGGCGAGCGCTCCGCAAACGACTTACCCGATAACGAACGAGTATCAATATCCATTGTAACAACAGTATTAGTGTACAATATTTATCTATGACTTATTAATATTACCTTCAAAAAAAGAGCATAAGCTATGCAGTGAAAGAATATTGATAATATTTTAATAGTTTGGCACATTGGAAAGTTGCCTACTGAAGAAGAGATCAAAGTATTTTCAACTTTTAGTGAAGTGAAGTGTCATTCTTTTGGTTTGAAACATTGATTGGGTATTTGCTAATTGGGACATAAGACACACATGAACGTGGTGTTGAATTTTGTTATTCTGGTAACTGTTGATTTTTGAATCTGCAGTTTGATTGCGTTTTGAGAAATATGTTGGATATCAAGCCGTCGGCGGACTACTTGAGCAGCAGGGGTTCGACGTTTAGCAACTTCTCCATGTTGTTTGCAGGTACACCGATATAAAAAAGAAACTACATTTAATTACTAAGGAAACTTGAACCACTGTTTATATATGTTAACCATAGTTATTCTCTCTGTAGTTTACAAATGAATTTTATTTTTGTCACAGATACTTCATATAAGGGGTCATGGGGGTCACATGCTACTTCACAATCTCAAGGTGAGTGTTTTTATAGTAATTTAGAATAGTCCCTAGATTTTAGGTATTTTAAGAGTAAAAAAATAGAAATATATATCTTGAACTTATTAAGCTTCGTGTGCCAGCTAAGGAATAAAATGTTGTAAATTGAGGAAAGAGTCTTATCCTGTTGGCAACGCCAGCAGGAAATAAGGACTCGGCGACTTCTTCCTGGCGCTGCCGATGAGTTTTTCCTCTCTAATAATTTCATTTCACATTTTGTTAAATTTTTTTAAGACGAAACTTTATCATGATAAAAAGCTATGATTTTCTAGATTAAATTAGATTTGTTTGGGATGTAAATATTACAAACTATACAAACTACGCTCCCAAACAGTTTTGCGTGTTAATGATTGGCAAGTAATTAGGCGGGTGGAAGACCAACGCAAGAATGCTTTGTCATCGCATTGCCGCGGGAGCTGCGAAAAAGCTTCCCAGTCTGTAAAAAAGAAGCACCACAAACGCAACCATCTCTTGTTATCGTACGTGCAGATTCATATTTCTTCGCGTTCTACTTGTTGGTGTGCTGTAGTTGTTTGAGACAGGATATGCGCGGCTTTCATCAACCCGCGCATTGTGAAAACGCTTCGAGCTTATACTCTCGAATCACTGGATTCTTTATGCAACGATGCGAAGCAACAGCAGTGATTCTGACAGTGGTGGTGCTTTGGTATTTGAATCTCTTCGCTGGTGAATGTTTTGTTGGCGCTTTGGAACTCGAGAAAATCGGGCGCGATGCGCTCCCGGCCATCCCTCTGATGCTGATCAGCGGGCCGTGAAGGCGTCGCAATCAGCACCACGCTTCGGCTGCCGCGACGCTTTGACTGCCATTATTAAGTTTGGATAGCAAACTAAACGCTCGCGGGCGTAAATCTGGATTTCGGAGCATTGCGCCACCGCCACCACTGCCGCCAGCCTGCACCATTGTACCTTGTGTCACGTTTATTATATTTTGCGTTGATGTCAACGGCAGACTTTATTAAATTTTCTAGTGCCAGACAAATTTATTTTTGATGCTTTAATATAAGAATCAAAGAAAATTGATACATAATGGGGAAATTTCTTTTGTTTTGCAATCATCTCTATTTTCTTCAACACCCTAGTATCGTAAAATTAAAAAAAACAAAAGGTTAATTATTATTCCAATCGCGTTTTTGATTTTTTCCGTTTTATTCTTTATTTTCTTTCTCATTTTTTAGCGGTATCTAACCAGCTTTGCTTGGGTCTCTTTTCTTGAAAGCATTTATCATCATTTTTTACTTTAGACCCTCTCAAATTTATATTTCAACTGTAACTCTGGGTCGTTATTAAAGAGAAATAAGAGGAAAATGAAGGAAGCGTGCAAATCTATTTAGTAGCATTTCTTCTCGCGATTTTTCGCCAGGGTGTTGAATATAGTGCAAACGGGAAACCGGTGCCGGTGCAAAAGGAAAGAAACGCGGCGGGCGGGCGGCGATAAAAGACGAAAAAATAATGGCGACCCGTTTGAGCGTGTCGATAGAAAGGACGTCAAAATCGGAAAAGGACATTTGGTCCGGGAGTCCGGGAAGGAAGGACTCTTTCCTTTTCCGGGCACCCAATCAACTCACAAGGATTAACTATAACAGGCATTCTCACCGTCACTACAATTTATCTTCTTTTCCTTTGTCCTTCTGATACTAATTTTTAGTGTTTTAAAATCTACTTAATCCATAATTTAAATTTGTCTTGAATTTTTCAACA